>JAXGGA010011525.1:0-42124 GCA_038373865.1 Uloborus plumipes | reverse complement strand
TTTTTTCGATGGTTATCCCTTTTAATTATTAATAATTTTCATAAATAGAAGTTTTTAAGAGCCATTTATTGTTTTTTTTTTAAATCATTTTTATTTGCACTTTTTTTTTTATTTTTAACTTTTTTTTAAAAAAATGCAACGTTTTTACACCCGATATGAAATTGATTTTTCCCCCATTTTTGATGCTTATTCCCCTTATTGGGAAAAATAAATTAAATATATTTTTATTAAAATTAAAAATCATAAATTTAAAATTGTTGAGCGAAATTGTTTCTTTTATGAAAATTAAAATGTCAAAGTTAAAATTTGCAGATCTGATTTATTTTGCTTCAATTATATGGATAGTAAACATAATATGTTTATACGTAGATCTTTTAATTGTAAATCTGAAGTAAGTTTATTTGATTACTTTTATATGCCATTTTTATGCCTTCATTTTGAAAACTGCGATCTCTTTGCGTCCGCCGTGAGAAGCATATATTTCTCATTTTCGATGCTTGATATTCTTTGTTGAAAGGCAAACAAATAACATTTCTTTTTATTTTAATTTAACTTATTATAATTCTTTTTATAATAAACACGCACACACATTTTTCTTTTTTAAAAAACTTTTCAGGTATTTTTTTTGTGAAACTCCACAATCACCCCCTGAACAAATAAAACTTATTTATTTAAACTAATGTAAAATGGGTAAAAAAGAATAAAACATACAACGGCAGTAAAAAAGTAGAAAACAGCAAAAAAAAACAGTCCGTAAACAATAATGAAACATTACTAAAAAAAAACTCAATACGGATAATGCCCTGCCATTATATAAAAAACTATCAGTTTTGCTAATCCTTAAAAAAGGTTTAAGGCATTGAGAAGCCAAAGACACGCTCGAGGTTGGAGCGAATCGGCTTTGCCTTTTCTAGAATCAACGGCTAAAAGGGCTGATTGGGACTGAGCAACCGATTAAAGATCATCGAGTGCTTTTTTATGTCGGTCTTCATTTTGCATGTTAGACCGCCGATTGGGCAAAGCTATTGGCTAACAGCACTAGGCATGCGTGAATGACGTACGCCAAAGGGTTGATCACGAGCCTGATTAGCATATGAGAAAAACAGTTAAGTTCTTTAAGGAACGAAATATTAAGATCTTCGATGGGAAAATTAAAAGTCCATCGTATTAAGTGCCGAGCAGAGCGAGAGTTGGAGTTTATGCAATGACGAGAATATTTTAAAATTTTAAACAACATTTTATTGACGGGACCAATAAACATCTTTGCAGTCAGCTCGGCTGAAACGAAAATAAAAAGTACGACATATACATTACGTCGAAGAAGAACGAAAGAAAAAATCAACCACTACTAAAATTCCTGCAAACCATCTTATATAGAAAAACAAAATTAATCAGCATATGAACAAGGTGCATTTTTCCCGACGATAGAACGGGGGCCAATCAAAAGAAAGTTCGTCATACTATGACGAAAGGCACGCACGTGTCTATAATCGGGAAATACGTACGAGCACGAAAAATTTGCATTGCGACTTTGCAAGAAAATTTGAATAAAATTACAAAATATATGTTGGAAAACTCAACACGAAACATAAATAATAATGGTAATCGAATCCTTTCTATAGAGGATCATTCCATAGTGACTAACGTAACATTCCGACATTCAGAGCTGATTTTGTAACTGTTTTTACTTGTAACTTAAATGATACAAAATATTTTTTCATTATGCTTGTGGATTTACAATGTACATAGTATCTATGTATCGTTTCTGCTTAGAATTTAAAGCAGAATTACTGAGAGTAGATTTTTTTTTCCAACCAAAAATAGCTTTCGTGTCTAACGTAAACATTTTTTTGCAAACCCCGAAAAATGAATGCTCATGTTGTGAGGCAAAACATTTTCTCAAAAGTTACGCAAGTGCTAGAAAATTGAATGATATATATTTGAAAAAATGTGTAAAGTTGGCTTTTTAAAAAAACATAAAAAACACATTTTATTAAAATCTTAATTTTTTTTATTCTTGGAGTGTCCACTTTTTACTCAAGATGGAGTGTGGACTGACGTAAACCATCGAATCATAAAGCAGTATAGATACACTACAAAACTATTTATTACGGCTAAACTCGGTGATTATTACAATACTTTTTCAATTTTTTTAACTTCTTATGTTGTGTGATTTTTTTAAATGTATTTATTCATTTATTTTTTGATATTTTTTTTCTTCGGCTGAGGTTGACATTTTCATGGAATGACCTTATACTAGACTACCTAGTCTATCCGTTTTCCTTCCTTCCCTCTTGCAGTGATCCGCCGTTTCATGGTGCAAGGCGGCGACTTCCTCCTGGGTGATGGGAGGGGCAGCGAGAGCATCTACGGGCCCGCCTTCCCCGACGAGAACTTCCGGCTCAAGGTGGGTCTTATTTAATTACTGACTTTCTAAGTGAATGCTATCCTTCTTAAAAAAACATTTAGTTTATTAAAATCACTCGTTGCGACTCTGAACGAAAAAGGCAGACTCGCCAAACACATAGCAGCTAATGAAAACGAGGCACGATCGAAGAATGGACTCAGAGCCTCTATATAGACAGGCCGACGCATCAAGCTTGAGTTCGACCACTTTGGATCCATTCATTAACTTTCACTTTCGAATTTTCATTGTTGCAGAGCAAGGGTTTACCAGAGTAAAAGTTTTTGGGACATTGCCAAGCTTTTGCCAAAATCCCACGTGGCGCTAAATCACTGCTCATAGTGAAAAATGACCAAAAACGCGATACTTGCCAGAAAAAAGACAACCACACTCATCAAACCGGCTAAAAAAATACATATCACGCGCTGGATTCCAAAAGTTGGTGAAAAACTTTAATTCTTGATGCGTCGGCTCATCTATATAGGGGCCTTAAATGGACTCATCCATCAACCCACTTACTTACACCCATTTACTTACACGCGCCGAAGCACACATACTTATACACGCCGACTCGGCACGTGCCGATCTTTGATTCGCGATGAGGTCATCGCATCGGCACGCCCCCAGCCGACGTGCACGAGGTCGATTTGCATGGGAACAAGATAATATAACCAATAGCCAACAAGTCCCTCATCTCCTCCGGACGACTCCCCCGCCACCCCCTCTCTCGGTCCTCGCCTCTCTCGCGTTTCCGTTGACCGGCGGACGGCGAGGACCCGGAATCGGCAAAAACCGAGACCGGGCCGCCTCCGACCGACAGGAATGTGGAATGGTTCTGCTCGGGAGAAAAGAATACAAAATTCATATTTGAATATTAAATAACAATTTCATTGATAACCGACTTCGACGTTCCTAGAAGTATTACGACCACAATCGCCCGTCTCAGAACAGAACATTATAAAGGAATGAAAATGCTTCCTGACGAGACAAGGACTTATCCTTGCTGCAGGAACTGCCCAGAGACCCAACTCACACCAAGACACGTCTTCGAATGCCCAAGCATTACTGATGAGATCTTGAATCTCGGTTTGCTACCAGATAGAGATCTCCTGCAAGAGACCCTCTACAGTCCCTAGGCACCGAAGTTAGCGGCTACGGTCCTTCGGACCTTCGACAAAATTTAGCACAATCCGTAGACACGACATTATCATCGTCATCAAATAACAATTTATTCAACTTAAGTAAAGTGTAAATAGGAAAAAATAATTTTAACATTTAAAATATAAACATAATTTCCCCCCAACACATTATTCAGTAAAAATCCCCCGACACATATTCAAAAACGATTGGATTCTATTCACGACATTTTTCTTTTCTTGAAATGTTCGAAACTTCAATGACTTTGAATAAAAAGTCCTCTTTTAAAAAGGTGCCACGCCGTAGAAAGTTCCCGAAAAAACTATTTAAAAGTTCATCGTACCAGGATACAGTCTATCGGTAAAAACACGGGCACACGACGAAGACTTGAAAGCAAAACACACCCGCTCACACTATGGCTGACGGCAGTTTCGGAACTGTTGAAATCCCACTCGTTCCTTGTCTTGAACGGCAGCCAGAATGATGACTACTTAAAACCGACAGTAACCGGGAAACAGCAGAGAACATCCCATAATAAGTTGAACTCCCGGTCCTGTTCACAGCCAATCTCCAAAACAGTTCAACCTACTCTTCCTTATTATTTAAAAATACCTTCATCCTCCACTATTGAAGTTTTAAAAACCTACCCGCTCTTTCAGCAGGGCAGTCGAATCTAATCACATTTTTACTTTGAGGAAAAACACCACATCCTCTGCGTGGCCAAATCAATGAAGGGCTCGTAGCCCACATGGCCTTCGACCATTTTTTCGTTGGCACCATTAGAAAGAACAGATTTTTTCCTATCGAAATGAGTTTCTTTTTCGATAGTGTTCTTTCGAATAAGGATGAAAAAATTAGCTTGAAATGCTGTCTGTTATGAAGAATTGGCATAATTAGGCTAAGACTGCAGAAAATTTTATCACACTAATATTTTTGGAGTTTAAAGTACTTTGTTGTCAATACTCTCCAATATTTTTTGTGAGATTGAGCTTATTAAATTTTGTTTAGCACGCATGTTAACTTGCAAAAAAAAAAAAAAAAACGTGGTGGGAAATCTTTTTCCTGGATTCATAAATTTTCAACCAAACAAATTCAAAGGTTCATATTTCGTAGTTCTATTGTCCAAATACTTGGTTTTAAAGTTTTGCAGCTGCAGAGCTTAAATATTGATTTTGTAAAAGATATTGGCGCCCTAAGTGTCTATCAAAATCATTTTAATGAAAAATCATGTGTTTTCAACTCACTCTATCTAAAGTTTGTCACCTTCCGCCGTTTTTTTGTTGGCACCATTAGAAAGAACAGATTTTTTCCTATCAAAATTTTCGATGGTGTTCTTTCGAATAAGGAAGAAAAAAAATAGCTCGAAGTATTGTCAGTTATGAAGAATTGGCATAATTAGGCTAAGACTTGCAGAAAAATTTATTTCTGTATTTTTAACAACTTAAAGTACATTTAATTGTTCATAGGTTCTAATAATTATGTGAGTTCAAGCTCATTTGCTTTTGTGCAGCATACAGGAAAAGTATTGGCAATTCCTGTTTGAAAAATAGCTTGCTTTCAATGAACTGTAACTCAGGTTAGTCACCTTCCATCATCTTTTCGTTAGTACCACTATAAATAACAGATTTTTGTCTATCAGAATATTTATATAAACAATCAAATGTACTTTAGATTCCCAAAAATATTAGGCTTCCAGTGGAAAAAATTTTCTGCAGTCTTTTAGCCTAATTATGCCAAGTCTTCATAACAGACAGTATTTCAAGCTTTTTCATCCTTATTTGAAAGAACACCATCGGAAAAAAACTCATTTCGATAGAAAAAGATCTGTTCTTTCTAATGGTGCCAATGAAAAAATGGTCGAAGGTGACAAACCTGAGAGATAGTGATTTGAAAACAGGCGATTTTTCATTAAAATGATTTTTATAGACGCTTTGGACGACAATATCTTTTATAAATTAATCAATATTTAAGCTTTGCAGCTACAACCCGTTAAAAACAAGTACTTTGACCATAGAAAGACAAAGTAAGAAGTTTTAAATCGTTCTTGCAAAAAATTTATGACAGCCTGAAATAAAGGAAAAAAATTGCCCATCGCGTTTTTTTGCAAGTTTAGATGCTTGCTACACAAAATCTAAAAAGCGCAATCTCACAAAAGACAGCTAAAAGTACTTTTAAGCTCCTAAAATATTAGGCCTCCAGTGTGATAAAATTTTCCGCAACCTTAACCTAAACATTGCAACTCGTTTCATGAAGCTGATCCGCCTTTTTGGACCGCATCTTTTGCGGGATCCTAGCTCCTCCAGATTTGGATCTTGGATGCTAAAAAATTGCACAAGTTAGTTTCATAGGTATGTCTACACTTCTGTAAAGTTTAAACCAAATCGGAGATGGTCGGGTGGGGACCACTAGTCCACTCGACACGGAATGACTCATACCGAACACGAGGATTTAAATTCCAAAATATACTAAAATGTTGCTTGAAACTAAACAATGTGGCATCGAACGATTACGATGCACTCTGAAAAAAATGTATTAGAAGTTATTTCTTGAAAAATATCAGCTGTTAGTTCCATGCACAAAAACTCGCCACTAAAAGCATTTCTGACATAATGAAAGAAAACTCGATTCTCTACTCGACTCGAGACATTCGCACCAGATTGTGAGTTTTTGCATATGATAGATTAAAAATTTCTAACACAAAAGTATGAAATTATGGTACCGACTTTCAACAGCCGCAGAAGTTCCACGCCAAAGCAGTTGCTAAAGGATTTTTGAACCCTCAAACCATGGGCAGCGACACATTTCACATTAGTTTCAGGGTTTAATAGAGTTTGAGAATTCATCGAATAACTTCTTTAGTTTTGGTGTGAAACCTCCGTGGCCGTTGAAAGTCGGTATCGTAACTTCAAACTTTTATGTTAGAAATTTTTAATCTGTCATATGCAAAAATTCGCAATTTGGATGCAAATTTCATAAGTTAAGTAGAGAGTCAAGTTATCTTTCATTATGTCAGAAATGCTTTTATTAGTGAGTTTTTGTGCATAGAAAAAGCAATTGATCTATATTAAAACCAATATTTTTAAAGAAATGACAATACATGTACATTTTTCTCAGAGTGCGAAGTATTGTAATGTGACTCAGTTTTCACGCCATATTGGTTAATTTCAAATCATATGTGCAACATTTTAATATGTTTTGGAATTTAGATACTTGCTTTTTATATATAATTTCCACAAAAGCCAACTTTTTAATGCTATTGTATCATGTTTGAAAATTTTTGATTTTTGATGAAATCACTTCAACTTTTGTCAGTTTTGATACAATAATGGTCCATTTCAAGGCTTGAGTGGAATAATGTTTATTATAAAAATAATTTTACATGACAACATATACATACAAGAGGCATCTTTTCGGTGCTATTTCTTAGCTGTAATATAATTTTAATTTTTGATAAAATTATTGCAATTCTTGTCAATTTTGATGCGATAATGGTCAATTTCGAAGCAAATGCAGAACCTTGAGATATCTTTTGTCGTAAAAATGCTTTTGAATGACTAAATTTCTTTACAAAAGGCCTTTTTTCCGGTTACTTAGCATTTTAAAAATTTTGATATTTGATAAAATTATTGCAATTTTTGAGTTTTGATGCAATGAGGCCAATTTCAAACTAAAAGGGGACCCTCAAGATATCTAAAAAGCGGACCCTTCAGAGACCTATTGGTTATTTGAATTATTGGTCTTAAATGTGCTTAGATAAGTTTATATTTTATGTATAATGCCGTGCCGAGCACGAA
This sequence comes from Uloborus plumipes, assembly GCA_038373865.1. Taxonomy (NCBI): domain Eukaryota; kingdom Metazoa; phylum Arthropoda; class Arachnida; order Araneae; family Uloboridae; genus Uloborus; species Uloborus plumipes. The sequence goes on along the minus strand of JAXGGA010011525.1, from coordinate 34,789 downwards.
AGTCGTGGCTGCACTTTTTAACAAAATTGTGTTATCGCCACCAGGTGGTTCTTTGTGATGTATTTTACCTAAATACTGAATGATAGGGTCCTTTGAGAATGGGAAACATTAAAAAAAAAAATCTGAAAAAAGTTTCTTTTAACTTTAAAGAGTTCTATCACAGTTTGAGCTCGACTGCAGACATCACTTTTGTGCTCGGCACGACAGTGGGCTGCTGCACAAAAGTTGTATCTGCTGCTGAGTTACAAGTGAGAAATGGCCATCCAACGTTCTGAGCCTCCGTGTCATCGATTCAGAGGTCACTTTTTCAAAAATATTTCCCGATGATAAATGCCCACAAAGAACTCTGCTCGGGGTGAAATGAGTGATACGGAACCACCCGGCGATCGAACTCGATTTTGGACGAAACGTGTGCCCTCGTGCTCGGCGCGCCCTCTCCGGGCCTCGCTCCAGCCGACCCCTTCTTGTCTTGCAGCACGACCGGCCGGGGCTCCTGAGCATGGCCAACAACGGGCCGGACAGCAACGGCTCCCAGTTCTTCGTGACGACGGTGCCCACCCCGCACCTGGACGGCAAGCACGTCGTCTTCGGGTGCGTGCGCCGGGGCATGGGGGTGCTGCACGCCCTGGAGGAGGTGCCCACGGGTGAGGGGGACGAGCCCCTCGAGGTGAGTCCTGGGCAGGACATCGGGAGATTCCGACGTACCGAAACTGAGGCAGGGATTCGAGTGAAACAGGCGATCGCAAACTGCAATCGCTACTGGAAATGAATTACATTAGAACGTTTCTCGATAAAAACATCGTGACGTCAGCGTGACGTTTGCCTATGAAAAACGAGCTAGTAAAACGTCACAGCCTACTTGGCGAATAAGAGGAGATCGCTGACTGCTTGTGAGCTCTTATTGGCTCCACCCGTAGTGTCGTCAGTGCCAAGTTAAGTTGATGATAATGTAATTCACTCTCCAGTATAGTACTCGATTGCAATTCTAAGACGATCGCAGTGTGTTTTCACTTGAATCCCTGCATAAGGCGATATATAGACGAGCCGACTGCCTATCAAGATTTCAAAAGGTGGACCCAACCTTTTTTTTTTTTTGGACTCCAGCCGCTGTGTTTGAGGGTTGTCTTTTCTTGGCGAGTTTATCGCGTTTTTGGTAATTTTCACGGGAATTTACAAGCTTGGCAATTTCCCTGAAACTTTGCCTCTGTAACCCTAGCTCGCAACAATGAAAAATTAAAGTAAATGGTTTATGAGTTGGTTAGATCAAAATGTAAACTTAAGTGGATGTCGTCGGACCTGTACTATATCGAGGCTCTAACCGAAACCAATGACGAGTATTTCAATCGTGGCGTCCGTTTCCGATCCCGCGGATCCGAGCCTCGACGTATTTGCGGTGAAACGTCGTCACTCGAGTTCTGTTTTTCATGGAAGTTCCAGACACATCTTATCAGACGCAGATTTTTTTCTTTCTTTTGGTACTGTTGTTTTAAATTTTCCAGTATGTTTTCTCTTCAAAAGTTGCGAAAAACATTTTGAAGGCTTTTAATTAATATCTTTGCTGATTAACGAAATCCGAAGGCATGACCCGGCCGAGGACACTCCGAGAACACTTCACCTTTCAAACAGAAGCATTTTTCATGATCGGTCCATCCGTGAAGGCTGTACGGTGCCACAGACATATGCACGGATACGTCAAACTTATAACCGACTCCCTTGTTGCGTCGGGGGCTTTAAAAAAGAATGGCGAACGGCCCGCGAAGTGGATATCGTTCAGACTCCGAAGAGTTTTCTACTTTTCATACTTTTTTCTACTTTCTTCAACTGTTTCCCTTTTTTCCTACCTTTTCCCGCTTACCTCGTATCCCGCTTTTCGATTTGAACCGTTTTCCGTTCCGTGTCGAACGGTTCCGGAAAAAACTTCGCATCAGCGCCTACGGGGAAATTTAAGTTTAATGTAGATCCTGAACTTGAAAGCGGATTTCCTTCAAACTTTGTTTGAAAATGATTTTGACGAATAATGTATGTAAAGCTACTTTTCTGAATAAGCTGCCGTGAGGCTGATTCCGACTCCTCGACTATGACTCCGACTCTGCAGACGTGGCAGAAATGCAGGCTCAAAAAAAAAAAAAAAATAAATAACTCACTTCTACCATTATAATTTCAAAGCATTTGACTTTGATGACGAATCTAATTTTTTAAAACCAACTCTGCCACCGAATCTTCGACTGAGCCGAGAAATGCGGGCTCGGAGAAAATTATAGGAGTCTCCACTTATTAGAAGTTTTTTGTGCCTCTGATCCTCCTGTCTCTAACTTGTCTTCTGGACTGTGTGCGACGGATGGCTCTTGACCCCTTTTTTAGACCCCAACTCTGAGTCGTCGACTCTAACTATGACTCGGCAAATATGGCAGAAATGCAGGCTGGTAAAAAATGACTGACTCCTGCTCTTAACAGAAATAACTATGCAGACGATTCTTTCTTTGCTTATTCATTTGTTCTATTATTATTATTTTATTTTTTGGCAGACGATTTTTTTGTTTTACAAAAATGACTCATTTAAGAGAGCATTTTTTTTTATATTATCGATTATTCATTTTTAATTATTGGCAACGAATTAAAAATGAAATTCGAGACTTTTTTTTTAGGAACAAGTTTTTTTTTTTGTTAAAATGTGTTTTGAACTGCTTCCTATTTTTAATTCTTTTTTTTTTTTCAAAACAATGAAAGCATTTTTCTACGGAATATCTTTCATAGCTGCATTGTTTAAAAGATGCTACAGCTTTATTCATTCTTTTGTTTCCTCTTTACTTGCCTAGTTTATCAGATGAGATAGTCATTTTTTGTTTTTAGAAGTCAGCTTTATGTGATGAAAAGGTGTGTTTGACATTGTTTGCAGTCCCAGATAATTAGAAGAATATTGATCAGATGCTAGAATGCGGATGTCGATACGGGGAAGGGGGCTCGTTTAGTTCTCGGGCAGAACTTCTTGTTTTTTAGTAAATTGTGAGGGGATTTTGCAGGAAGTTTTTTTTAAAAAAAGTTGGTAACATGCATTTATATATGTGTTTTTATGTGCACATTTATATATGTATATTAGAGTGGGGCGAAAAATAAAATTTTTTTTCAGATCAACTTCTAATAGTTGCCAAAAGTTGTCTTCGGTGATAGTTAGCTTTTGTGCAAATTTTGAGAAAAATCGGTTAATATCTTCAGGGGGCGCTGCGATCGCAAAGTTTTATCATAGCTTTTGTAGGGATTTTATGGTTAAAATATGAAAAACAATGCCGTTAGCTAATCTCATTGCATTTTTTTTACTCATGAGATATATTCATGCATTTAAAGCATATGAAATAACTCACAAAAATTATTTTATATGATCACGGGACGCGGGAGTGTCCCACCCCGCCAAGAAAACCTAATACAAGCCGCCAAGAAATTTCCGTCGCCAAGAAAAATGTAAAAGAGCGACCAAAGGACTGATTACGCGAGTAACCAAACCGGGGTTTTCCCCCCTCTGTATCTCAGCCCATAAAGATCCCTAGAGTTCTTCTTTGGTACACTCAATCTCCAGCGGCCCCTGATGGCACATACTAAAGCAAAACATCCAGGACTCTCAGGGGGAGGGGTGATAAATGTTAAAAAATCGCTATTTTTCGCACTTTTTAAAAATTGTATGACAGGGGTCCAGACTAAACGGTAACTCGGATTGAGCTCTGCTTTTGCACCCACATTTATTTTGTCCCAAAGCTCGGCATAGGGGGGTTTTTCGACCCCCCCACCCCTCCCCCCTCGTTTTTATTTTCCGTATCTTTTCTCCCCGGGGGTCTTTAGTGTTGATTTTTGGTATGAATATTCTCGATGAGACAGTGAGGACGTATACCAAAATTTACCCCGCGGGGTCATCGCACCCCGGAGTTACTAATGCTTAAAATTGGTCCGATTTCTACGTCTGAGCATTTATTCAAGCGATTGGAAACTGTTGTCATTGTTGGGGGACTAGGAAAGAAAACTCAATGATTTATAATTTCATCTGCTGCCAGTTTCTATTTGTTAACAATTAAAATATTTGTAATTGATTGTATTGCATAAGGCTTCTAAAAGGGATCTTCAATTTAGTTCATTTTAATATGAGATCGGCAGTAAGGGTTGGGGTTTTTTGTTTAAACTTTTAATTTAATCGTAGTATTGTTAGCAACTAGCTTTGTTTTGCGTCGGTTCGGGTGGTACATTGTGAGTGATTTCAAATTTATCCGAGACTGAAGAAGATCCTTGAACTTTTGCGCCAAATGCATGCTGCCAAGAAAACCACATATGTCGGACCGCCAAGAAAAATGTTGAAGTGAAAAAAAAACATGCAAAGTAAATTTCGAAGAGAAAAAAAAAACAGGCAAAGAAATAATATTAATGCAAAAACCTGTGATATCTCCCCAAAAACAACAGTGTTGTAAAAAAATCCCCCCGCCAAGAAAACCTTAAATACTCAGCCTTAAAAAGTTATGATATCGAGTTTTCCCGCCAATTTTGTGCCAAACTAAACTAACCTGTATGGATAGTTCTTTTGAATTGTTTTCAGTCCTGCCAGACGGGAAGTTTTTACTCATTAAGCAACCACCTCACAAGACAAAGCTTCCCGCCTGGCAAAACTGAAAGCAATTTAAAAGAACTATCCATACAGGTTAGTTGTATTTTGGCAAAAAACTTGGCGGGAAAACTCGATATCATAACTTTTTATGGCTGAGTATTTAAGGTTTTCTTGGCGGGGGATTTTTTTACAACACTGTTGTTTTTGGGAAGATATATTTATATTTCAAGCATCTTAAAAAGAAACAAAATAGTGTAAAATACAGTACAGAACCTTTTATCCGGGAACCAAAATACCGGGAAACCAGAAAACCGGCAACATTTTGTCGATTTTTCCGCCACTTTTTAATATACGCATTTTGGCAATTTGTAAAAAATAGAGTTTTTTTTTTTTTTCTTTTGAAATACCTAAATGAATATGAACGGTTTCTTTATAAATACCATATAAGTGGCATATAGCTCAGAAATGTTTAATATTGTAATATCTATAAGCACTTCTGGATCGTTTTCTCTTCAGATTTTAAGATGCATTACTATTTGTTATAGTAACTTGGGTTTTATAAACAATTGGCATGTGTCCCTCCGTAGCGATCCAGAAAACCTGGAAATTCAGTTATCCGGGATAGCTGTGATCCCGAACATCCCGGATAATTGGTTCTCTACTGTAGTGATTTTTAGGACAATATTAAGTAAAAACTGAATTTTTTTTACAAAATGTGACATAAAAATTATGAAACTGCAAACATATGACACCATTAACCCCTTCCAGGCTCATTTTATTTCGGGATTACGGATCAAAAAATGTCGATTTTTTTTTATGCTTATTTTCACACATACATATCTTTTTAAACATAATAGCATCATTCGCATGCAACATTTCCTAAAAATAAATGTAAAAATATCTATTTAAACAAATGAGTATTTACCTGCAAAGTTGGCTTTCTGTATGGCAGAAATCATTAAACTTTGGAATTGGCGCATACTCTGATCTTAAATCTACAGCTCAAAACACTGTATAGTGCTGCCATTTAGGAGCAACAATAGTAAATAAAAGCATCCGAAACCATAAAAGGGACACGTGAAACAATTCGGGAAAGACTGGTTGTGCAGCGTCAATTTTCACCGTGCCCGAGCTACACTCGGGATGAGCCAGAATGGAACATTTCGCTCGCCCGAGTCCAGCTCGGGAAAAGCCGGGAAGGGGTTAAACAGCATTATTTAAAAATAAATGAAATATGTTTTCACAAATGTGTACAAATATACAAAACGTACATGATAAGAAAACGTACATGACAGATGAAATTTTTTTATCATGTACGTTTATCATGTATCTCTGACTCTTTCTGTTTCTGCCGCCAGTCGCCCCGCGTGCCGCTCGGACGAGCGCGGGGAGAGACGGATCGAGCTCGTCTCGATGTCGACGGATCGATGTCGGCTCCCCGACGCCGCCGGCTCTCGGACGCGACGTCCGCCCGCCTCTCTCTGACTCTTTCTGTTTCTCCCGCAGCGGTGCTACATCGAGGACTGCGGGGCCTTCGCCCCCGGCGAGGACTTCCGGCTGGGGGAGCGGGACGGCACGGACGACGTCTACCCGCCCTTCCCCGACGACTCGGAGCTCGACTTCCGAAACGTGAGTGTCGTGTATATTAGTAATAAATTATATCCGATTCTAACACGACAAATATTTATTTTGCACAATTGCATGAACGACATAACATTGGAATTCTGTTCTTTTAGAACAGACAATTAAAACAACTGCAAAACGTAACCATGGCAACCGCGGAATTCACACAGCTTGGTAAAATAGCTCGTTGCCAGGTTCAAGACACAACAGTGAGGGAGCCTGTGATAGTTTTTATTTAATTTCGAGTGTGACAATGTTCAATAAAAGCGCATAGTGGAATAAATGCCGCAACAACCAGAGATTCTTGACACATGAATGTTTTCATTCACTTTAAATTATTAGTGTAATGCCATAGAGTTTATGTATGACTGACTACCTATTCTATATATCTGCCAAGTGTGATAATTATTATTTATATTATTAATATCAGTAATTAATCATTATATATTCAGAAAATATCTTAGCCAAACAGAAAAATACAATACTTCACCGCTTTTATTGTCCCCAGGTTTTTTTTTGCTATCGACACCAATGCGAACATTTTAACATTCTCGTTCAAAATCTTTTTTTAAAACTAGCTTTCACGCTCAAAATTTAAATTCCGGATTAAATAATAATTTAATGCCATAGAGTTTATATATGACTGACTACCTATTCTATGATAAGTATAATTGTTTTTCTGCTACCAATTTTACCATCACTGTTTTTTATCTCTTATACAATTCCAAGTTTAGACATAGAAAGTAATTTATTTCTGGGAGAAGATTTTTTTTTTCCATTTTCCTAGTTTTCACAAAATAATTTCAATATTTTATAAAATTTCTTAGAACCAATTTTCGTATTAGTGTCAATAATATTATTAACACATTGTTAGTTATGTTAATTGGAAATAAAATTTATAAAAAAGGAGGGGGAGGGAGAGTATGTGGTAAACACTCCAATTTAGGAGTACTTTTAATTCATATTTTAGTAATTAGTAGCAATTTAATTCAATACTTTTATTTTTTGAAAATGAGAGGTTATCTGAAAGCACTGTGCTAAGGAGAAAGCTATCGCCGCATGAAAAATGTTGCATCATTGTCTATGTATATTTATTCAAAGTAGGAGAATTCATTTAAAAAAAAACTTTATATCAACTGTGAGGATTATTATTACTGTAAAAAAATTATTCATCACTGTTTCCTAGTAAAAGTATACTTTAAAGAATAATATTTGAAAAATATTTTTTCGGCCGATTAATCGGCCCGATTTTGCCGATTATTGATAATCGGCAAAGTGGCCGATTATGGCCGATTAATCGGTACTGCCGATTAATCGGTGCATCCCTAATACTAATCTCGTTTAGATTTACTTTTAGTGTAAACTCTCATTTATTTATACTTTTTGCTTATTAGTTTTTATTGACTTGTCTCCTCAGAATATGAACCTTGTAATTTTACAATTTTTGTGTTTCCTTCTACAATTATTCTTGACACATGACCTGCAATAATTTGTTTCGATCGGCAATCATTTAACTACTTTTATTACTGGTGTTAAGCTTTCAAAAATTAAGATTAAGACAAGTCACGATTGATTCTGCCAAGATTCATTTGAATGATTTACAAGTGGGAGAGGACTTTAATAACGTTATTTCGTTCGGCAATTTATAACTCCTTAAAGCACCAAAGTAAAATGTATACACAGAAAAAAAAGAGCTAAAATTGTGGCTATCTAACACAAACCTCTAGCATAGTTTTTACACCCAAGTATAAAATATAGTTTTATCCAAATGAATATGTGCCATAGAATTGGAAATGAACTCCAAGTGTTTTGTTTCAGATCGATCTGGTGTTGAAAGTGACCGACAAAATCAAATTGTCGGGTAACATCTACTTCAAGAAGCAAGAGTATGTCAATGCAAATATGAAATACAAAAAAGCTTTGAGGTGAGTCGTCCTTTATTTGGTCGCTTCTGGCACAATGTCGGGTACTTGTTTTCAGCCGAACGCAAATAATGCAGAATTCCGCAAAATTTCCTACAGTCAAATGTTTACCATCAGGCGTTGTAGGGAATACAGGGGTGATTGTGCTCCGGTATTTTCATGGTCGGAAATAAAATATTTTTAATTATGCTTTTGTCTTCCCACTTTCGGTACTTTTTTTTTATTTTTCGAATTTTCGGCGATTTTCCGATAATTACTAATAATATTCATCGAGCAAAAATGTTAAGATGCCATTCTATTGTTTTTGACTGGAAACTATTTGAAACTATTCAAATGTATGAAATGTGTCTTGTATGTTTATGAAAGACAATTTATTATTAAATATGTATAATTATAAAATTAGGTGTGCTTAAATAATGTCTTGTATTTTTATGAAAGACAATTTATTATTAAATATGTATAATTATAAAATTAGGAGTGCTTAAATAATAGGAGCCTTGGTTTTTTGAAAAAAGCACCCCCCCCCCCCCCCCACACACACACTTATCTTCAAAACTTTCAGGTATTTTTTCATGAACTCACAATCACCCCTGGGAATATGATGAAGAAATAGTTCATGTTCCTTATTGCAGAGTGATAGTTGCATATGGTCATGTTTTTGAAGTCACGAGCGAAACAGCTCTGCTAGAGCTTTTTATGGTCCCACATGGGTTCTGAAACAACCTAACATGCAAATTAGTTTTCAGTTACCAAACTCGGGAGACTTTCTAAAAAATCTCATAACCGCGATTTAATAGGAGCGGAATGACTCGATTCAAAATAACCAGTTCCTGTGTTGGAATCAATCCGAAGAGGGCAAAAGCGCTTTTTAGTCTTAAAAGATAATATTTAATCCTCTATTTATGGAAAATAAAAACTAAAAAGTTAACAGGCGTACTTTTGCTCCTTCGACAGATTCATCCTTCGCTTCGGTTGTTGGCGATTTTTGAACATTGGCGATTTTTGATTTTTCGCTCGAGCCGGGCTAACTTATAAACACCCAATTTTATATTGCTTCAAAAAAATGTTTCTGAATATTTCTCACCAATGCTATTTTGCCAATGTTCCCGTCCTATTGACTGCTGGCAGTGAGGGTTGAGTTTTAATCCCTGAATACGTAAAGTGCTTATACGCGGGATTCTGATCCTCTCAATTATATATGCGTGGTTCAGAATCAAAACCAGTTAAGTCTATTTTTACAGAAGCACAAAGAAAAAAAAACATGAACCACAAAATACTACACTAATGGGTCATTCCATGTCAAGTGTCCGAGGCGTCCCCAATCGTCCCCCTCCGATTTCGATGAAAATTTTTTTGGAAGTACATATAAGACCTGCATGAAGCCATACCAAACGATAGCTCCATAAGCGCTATGGTTCAGCCAATATAAATTATTCTGTAAAGGCCTCTTTTTCGTGTCGCGAAAAAAATGACCAAATCCTCAAGTTTGTGCTTTTATTGCTCGCGATCTAAGATGATTATTAGGCTCGAATTTAGTGATTCTGATCACTGCTTAGGGTAGAATAGTCTACTTGTGTAACAAAGGCTCATTACGCTGTAGATTTTTTACAATTTGCCGTTAATTAAGTATCGTTAAATATCGTTTTTTGGCAAATTTCGACCACACGTCATCAGCTTGTATCTGCTGAGAGAATGACTTTCTGAAACTAATTCTTTCCTCATTCGTAGCCTGATAGTTCGTCCAAAAGGTGTGCAAGTGGCATGTTGATAGCTCAAAAAATTGCTGAATTATTCGAGTTGAAATTCCAGTCAAAAATGCTTTTTCTCAATTTTGTCTCAATTTCAAAGTGCAATGTCTCAAAAGGGTCATCTTGAATTTCAATTTTCTTTACATTATTGGAAAGAACTCGCTTTTCTTAAGTAAAAAACTTTGGTTTTATTTTTGAGACAAACCAGTTTCAAGGGATGTTGCAGATCGAAACATGTACTTATTCCTTGTGAAATCAAACAAAAAATGACATAGACCTTAAAAATTCATGTCAATTAGTTCTATAAAAACTTGCAGAAGCTATTGTATTTATGTTTTGATACAAAAATCCTTTTTAGATAATTTTTAATGTTGGTTTTTGTGTGTGTGCCTCCGTAAAAACTCAACAAATGGCGAAAAATAAAGTTTCGTTTTTTTACAATTTTTTTTCTCGCTGCTAATTGAGCTTCAGTGTTTTGCTAGGTGCTATTTTAAAGCTCTTGGAACAGAATTTTAGATGATATGTCTTTGGCAAGGTTAAGGGTCCACAATATTTCAAGGTCATAGAAAGCATTGTCTCATTTTTCATTATGGGCCCGTTGCAATCGCAGTCTGAATATCTAGCCACATTCTCAGCAATATAAAGAATGGGATTTCAATTATTACTTATCAAATTTTCAATTACCGTTGTTATCAACTACAATTCAGAAATAATTGCAAAATTCTGCTCTATTAAAAACTTTTGTTATTACTTTTTAGAATAAGGTCTTTGCAGTCCCATTATGAATTTTTTTTTGTCACATATACACCATATTAACTAATTTATTTATTATTTATTTATTTACTTGACCTATTAATTTTTTTGGAAAAAACAAACAAACAAACAATGCTTTCTATGAGCTTGAAATATTGTGGACCCTTAACCTTGTCAAAGAGATATCATCTAATATTCTGTTCCAAGAGCTTTAAAATGGCACTTAGGAAAACACTCAAGCTCTACTATCAGCGAGAAAAAAATAATTTTTTTGTAAAAAACAAAACTTTATTTTTCGCCATTTCTTTAGTTTTTACGGAGACACAAAAACAAGCATTAAAAATTATCTAAAAAGGATTTTTGTATCAAAACATAAATACAACAGCTCCTGCAAGTTTTTATAGAACTAATTGACTTGAATTTTTAAGGTCTGTGTCATTTTTTGTTTGATTTCACATGGAAGAAGTATACGTTTGATCTGCAATATCCCTTAAAAACTGGTTTGTCTCAAAAATAAAACCAACGTTTTTTACTTAAGAAAAGTGAGCTCTTTCCAACAATGTAAAGAAAATTGAAATTCAAGATGACAATTTCAGATATTGCTCCTTGAAATTGAGACAAAATTGAAAAAAAGCATTTTTGACTGGAATTTTAACTTGAATAATTCAGCAAGTATTTGAGCTATCAAGATGCCACTTGCACACCTTTCGAACATACTCTCAGGCTACGAAAGAGGAAAGAATTAGTTTCAGAAAGTCATTCTCTCAGCAGATACAAGCTGATAACGTATGGTCAAAATTTGCCAAAATACGATTTTTTACAAATGGGCACAAAATTAAATGGAGAACTAATAAAAAATACACTTAATGGGTGGTAGTTATTGATTTAAAAAAATTCGAAAGTCTCGGACATGATTTGTACCATTTTCGCTGGAATGACTGTATAGTGTACACCATTGTAGCGTGTCACGGTTGTACCGGCATACATCTCGTGAATGTTAGCAGGGATGTACAGAGCAAATAACTTAAAATATTATTTATTAACATATGTACAAAATAAAAGGAACTTAAAAGTTAAACGATGCATCTAGCCGCATGCGGTAACGTACGAGAACATAAGACACTAAATTTATGGCTGCCTTACAGCCGTTGCCTCTCACTTGGTGGTTTTATTTTAACGTTATGCAAATTAAAGGTTGAACAAATAGAATGCAAATTAAATGTTAAATAGTGCGAAAATTAAAGTTCATAGCAGTACGCCACATGACTCTTATTCATGTATTTGTTTTATTTCATTTATTTTTTAATTTTTTTCGGAAAGCGTTTTTTTCTCCAACAAAAATGATCTAGGAGGCCATTTTATTACTCATTGCATTTCCGAAGTGGATTTATTTTAAAATTATTGGCACCAGATTAAAAAAAAGACGTTTAATTTAGTGAAATTTTTTTTTGTAAACGTAGAAGAAGTTTTTTTATGGAAGAAATATATTAGCTGCATCGTTTAAGATGTGCTGCAGCTTTATTTATTCGTTTATTTACTTTTGACGAATGTAGTTCTTCGGACGAAAGAGGCCTATTTTGATGTTACAAATCAGCTTTATGTTTGGCATGACTCGTAGTCTCAGATAATGGAGAGAATATGGATCAGGTGCTAAAATGTCGATGTCGGCGTACGGGAAGGTGGGCTCGTTTAGCTCCGGACAGATCTCGTATGCGTTTCAAAATCCGATTGCATCCGTAAAATGCTCTCCCGGTCGGTGTGCCGCGCCACTCTATTCCTCGAATAACAAAGCATTTCTCCGAAGATGCCGAGACGGTCGACACGCGTCAATATCCTCGAAAAAGCTAAATTGAAATATTTTCACTACTAATAATGGAAACTCAAACAATAGATATGTTGGATGAACATGTGTAGGAGATATGAGGAAGAAATAGTTCATATCTCTTCTTGCAGAGTGGTAGTTGCAGATTTTACTGAAGTCATGAAGCAGGAAGAATTGATGGAAAGAAGTTTTCAAGTGAAAATATCCAATTTTTATTAACTATTAGAGTTTACTACAGGTGCAAAAGAACATTTTGACGTCAACAGTTCCAAAGAAAAGATAGGCTTAAACCTATTCAAATACGCACCACACACGTAAAATACACGTACATTGCATCACGGACAACACGGGAAAATGGAGAGAAGAGAACAGAGAGAGAGCGAAAAAGCTTTGCTACAGCCTTTTATGCTCCCACGTGCGTTCCAAAACAACCTAACATGCAAATTAGTTTTCAGTTGCCAAACCATAAGAAACTTTCTAAAAAATCTCATGACCGCGATTAAATAGGAACGGAATGACTCGGCTCAAAATAACCGGTTCCCATGACGCGAAAATGCTCGAGTGACGTCATAACCGTGATGCAATGTTTACATTCATTTCCAAGTATTTCAGAATCTGTCTGCAGGGTGCAAAAACGCTTTTTAGTTTCAAGAGATAATCTAATGGAGGAAACTCAAAACCAAAAAGTTGAGTCCCGGCCCTCCGTACCCTCTGTTCCTCCCTGCGCCAAGGCTTCACTAGATAGCGTTTTATACATTTGATCAAAATCTTTGGGATAAAAACGGTGGTCCTCGTCCAGCGACATCTATCGAAGTTTATGGTTACCATCATTATATACAAATCAGATAATAAAAGACAAAATTAAAAGTTAATTTGTTGGCGACCATTTATTTATATTATTTATCAACACTGGCACCGCAGAGCGATAAATGGTGAATCTATTCCCTAAGCGAGCCAATACTACCAACAGGTTACCATATGTTAGGGGAGTCGAAGAGATCGTTACATCCCCCAAACATTTAAATTTAGCAGAGTGTTTGAGATGCTAAATTGATGACAAACTTTAAGTAACGAATAACATTTATTAAAATAACCAACAACTGTAAATAATAAAATCAAAGATAATTACAAAAACAACTTATCACTTTCTGAGAAACTAAATCCTTTCATTACCAGCCTGCAATTATTCTACCCATATTATGCCTGTTCAAGGCTAAGTGTAATTTACTACCGGGGGAAACATGCCATCAGGCGAATAGGACCGCGAGCCAAAAGCCTAAGGCCCCTCTCTTACTTGAGAGCCTAGCGATGAAATGAATAAACCCGCCTCGATCTAAGTCCTGACATCGCTTATATATCTACCAGATTTGCATACACATCCTATCGGTAGCGATCCAGGAGCCAATCACAGATGACACGTGCCGTACGAAGCTTCTCGAACTTTCGATTGTTGACGTCAGAGGCATGACGTTCCAGAGCGTGACGTCACACTTCCGGGAACGAACTCCGGAACAGCAATGTTTACTTTCTATTAGTCTGAAACATGACACGGCCGTTCGGCTGAAGGGAAACGTAAGTAGAAACATGATATGCATTAAACTTAGACTGTTGTAAGATGATGAGATTCTACTACCTAGGGGAGAGGCAGATATGCCTATCACCATAGAACTTTTAAAAATTCAGTCCACAGTTCGCCATGATACAGTTGGTCGTATAAAACTTTTGGTTGTATATCAAGACCTGAAAGGGGAATTTATTTCCCCTAAAAAGCAGTACTAGAAGCAGGCCTTCGGCATCCATTCACTCTGTTCTCCACTCCAGTTAACTATGTCAATATTTTTTAACCCTAAAAGATAGGATAAACATCACTTTTCACAGCAGAAACAACATGCTAATAAATGTCAACAAACATTCGGGTGGTCCTCGTTCAACGGGTAAATCTTTACCATTGATGTTTTGAGTAATGATACAGCCTGTATAAAACGCTGTCTAGTGAAGCCTTGCCTGCGCTGATCTCCGTCCTCTCTGCCCCCCCAGGTACCTGAACAAGCTGCAGGAAGTGAACGAGGCCTCCCCGAGCGTGGAGAAGCGAATGAACGTCCTTGTGCTGCCCTGCATCCTCAACAGGTACTGGACAGTGGTCGGAAGTAGCGAAACGACTGTAGTGGCTACATTTCTCAGTAGTTTGTAGTACAACTTTTTGAAGAAAGTAGAGTAGTGAGTAGCGCAATGCAAAAAAATAGTACAGTATAACTTCGATTTAACGATACCCGATTTAACGATTTCCTCAATTTAACGATACATTTCACTGGTCCCGATTCGTATGCCTTGAATTTAATGTTAAAACTTCATCCATTTAACGATAGCTTTCCTCGATTTAACGATGATATGGGGCATGGCCAAATTATCTCTCATCAAAAATACAGTAGTATCTATTTTTTAAAAAAATTCTATAACTATTTTACTAGCAAAAGCACTAAAAACTATTTTACTAGTATGTCCCGATAGTAAGAAGATTCATCCCTCAGCAACTTCCAAACTTCTAGCATTTTTTGCGCCTTGAGAGAAGAGTGACCAATCGAAAAAAATGAAGTCGAAAAAAGTTAAACCGTTTGTCTCAATCCGAGAAAAACACAAACATCAATGAAATACTTTTTAAAATAATATAAATGCATGGTTTTCTTAAAGAAGCAAAAGAACTTGTGTAAGCATTCACTTAATTATCAATATTTTAAGCCGTTTAACTTATATTTTTGCTTTCCCGATTTAACGATATCCTCGACTCAACGATAATTTTTTACAGTCCCTAGGCAATCGTAAAATCGAGGTTACACTGTAGTTTATAGCGATTTCTGAAAACTACTTTTAAATTAAAAAAAAAATAATAATAAATAAAAAGAATTTAAAAAAAAAAGAGAACGAAGGAAAAAAACACAAGGTTTTTCTTGTGGCGAATATTCGTAAAAATTGTAAAAAAAATCTAAAAAGGACAAATTTTAGCAAAAAAAGGAACAAAAAGGAAAAGTAACAAATAAATTCAAAGACGATTCCTATTTCTATTCCATATTCGAATGAGGTAGTTTTTTAATCTAAACCACTTTTCGAATTTTTCCGGTCGATCCTCGAACGGCGTATTCTTGTTATTTACTTATTTTTTAAAAAGTAGCGAAGTAGCAGCTACATTTCAAAAGTAGTTTGTAGTCGCTACATTTAAAAAAAAGTAGTTGTAGCTGCAGTTAACTACATTTATAAGAAAGTAGTTGTAGTTGTTGTTCGCTACGAAAAATATGTAGTTTTTCCGTTCCGGGTGCTTTCGCGATAGTAGCAATCAGTTGGCAAATCACCGGTTTCGACGTTTTTTTTTTTTTTCAAATAATCTTCACTTTTATAACATCCTCAATGTGAAAGTTTAGAACTATTGTTTGGCTTTAATAAAATGGTATTTCGTGGAATAGAATATTGGACTGATGAACCCATTTATGCCCGAGTTGTTTTTAACAATTCTTTTCAATTTTTATCTGCTTAAAACTCTTACTTGGAACGGTTTACATGCATTTTTGACTTAAAATAGATCGCCGTTGCCATATTTATTAAGTTCCTGTTTATGGGACACTGGGCAGATACGTGCCCAAAATACGACCTCACTCGACTTTATTTTTTAATAACATGACAGAAGGCATCTGTGATCCATTTTAAGCAAATCATTTTAAAATAGTTTAGTTTTATGAAAAATAAGCTCGCAAAAAAAAACTTACTTTCTTTGGCCACCCGTGCCGGATCGTTGCTTGACTGATTTGTCTGAAAATAGCTGTCAATAAATGAACTCTGATGTCCAAATAGTGGCTCTAACTGGTTTTCTCAAGAAGAAGGACTATTCAACTTATGAAAAACAGCTTTAGTAAAATGATATACCCATTACAAGTTTTTTTATGCAGTAACTAAGAAGCGTCCCGTTTTTAGGACACTGGGCATAAATGGGTTAATGATATGGATCACAAGAGCAACATTTTTTTTTAATCTGTGGCATTTTGATTCATGTTTACCTGGTTTTCGTTTTCAGGTGGAAAATTGGGTTTAGTTCTTTTCTTATAGTTTGATAAGAAAGTCATTTTCTAGAGATAGGATGTCAAATGTTTTCAAGCACTCAATTAAATACTTTTTTTTTCCTCACAAATATGCCCTATGGCAATATATTTGTATGGGTGTGTTGAATGCTTTTTGTTGTTAACGTAACATATTTCACAAACTTTGTGTGCCCCATTTGATTTGGATTTTTTTTTAAAACTGAAAGTGATTTATTCAAAAGAAAATTTAAGTCATTTATTTATATATTTTAAACATTCTTAATTCATTTAAATATGGGTCTGCTTACTGTTTGATAAAAATAGTTTACTAATTAAACAGTGATAAAACAATAACTCATTATTTAATCATTTCACTGTATTTGGAAGTAAATAGTTTGTATCAATGCATTAGGGTACATTTTCCTTGTTCATAGCCGATTCAACTTTGCCTTCTGTTTCTTTCCAGTGCTGCTTGCAAATTAAAACTGAAACTATACGACAGAGCTTTGGAAGATTGTGATGAGGTATGTTCATTCCTGTATTTCAATGAGACAAAAAACAGACAAATGATACATTTTAGTGACTATTTCATAGGCCAATCAATTAACTCGATTATGTGTATGTGTTTTGGTGTGTTAGGTTGTATTTATATCGACAGTAGGTGAATGTCACCGTCTTAGAGCTTTGAAATTTCAGTTCTACATTCTAAAAGGAAGTCTGAATTCGTTTGCATAAAACTTAAGGTGGTCAATTCAAGGAAGATCCAAGTTTGGACAGCCTCGAATTTAGCTTCCTTCATGACGAGGCAGAGTTCTCAGAGGTTGAAAACCAACGTTGATATTGCAAAGCAGCAAAAATATTTCATGTACACACTGTTGCAGATATGCAGTTCCACGTCAAATCAATCAAAAAATGATAAATTTCGACTTTGCATTTCCGATTCCATATCGGATCAATCACCTCTTGACCTCGCCTTTTCCGATTTTAATAAAATTGGCGTGAGAGACACACATTTCAAAATATTGCCAATTTCCGCCAATTGTTAGATTTTTATTTTAAAAGTTGTGCCCAATACAGGACTGTAAAAAAGACCAAAAAGTGCCAAAAAAGAAAAAAAAAATGGTTATATGTAAATGACTGTAACTTTGCTTCCAATCCTGGTAGAACAAAAAGTCAAAAGCCAATGTAAAGCTAAGGAATAGAGCTTTCTGTTGATATATAACATGACTTTCTTGCTACAGGTTTGAGTATCAAGTTGAGTATCAAGAGTCCATCACCATGACTTTTGACCTGGAATATCTCAAAACACATCCTCTTAGGTTTCCTTTTAAAACTATATTTTATAGCTCCCACACTATCCGCCACACCAAAACTTTTGCTGGGACTGCGATGGCAAAGTACTCAAAAAAAATCACAAATGTTTGCATGTTTTTCATTAGGGAAATCCGTATGTCAGGTTCATCGCCTTCTCGACCTCGCCATTTCCGATTATGAAGATATTTGGTGTGGTTATTAAAATTGATTTAAAAAATTCGAAAGTCTCGGACATGATTTGTACCATTTTCGCTGGAACGACCCATAAATGAAATATGCTGCGGAAAGTATTTTCCCGTCATTTCTGAGAATTATTTGAGCGATAACGTCGTCCGATCGAAACATCCGGCGAACGTCCGTCTCCGGGAGCGCACTCCGAAACCGAGCGACGTCTGCCGCGAGGGAATTCCGAAGAAGGACGTTCTCCGAAACAAACGCGAGGAACTCATCAATAATTTGATTATGATGAGGAATAAATGAATTGGTTTTCTTAAAAAAATTCTTCCTAATCAAAACTATTTATCGGTAACGAACGACGGCAAAAGAGCGGCGTCTCACAAAATTTTGAGCAAGCACGTCGTTGGAGCGTACTTGATAGATGGGATTTTCGGTTAAAGTTGTGCCCATCTACCTATATCAAATGTAGCAGAGTAAGCGTCCATGTTAAGAGCTCGAGTGAAAAAAGAGGATGACCAAGTAACAATAAACTTATTTATTTAACTAATGTAAATGGCTAAAAGAATAAACAACGGTAGTAAAAAGTAGAAACAGCAAAAACAGTCCGTAAACAATAATAAACTTTACTAAAAACTTAATACAGATAATGCCCTGCCATTATATAAAACGAACAGTTTGCAAATCCTCAAAAAGGTTAAGGCATCGAGAAGCCGAGACAAGCTCGAGGTCGGAGCGAGTCGGCTCGCCTTCCTAGGGTCAACGGCTAAAGGGCTGACCGGACGGAGCACCAATAAAGATCATAAAGTGCTTTTATATCAGTCTCATTTGCATGTTAGACCGCCGATCGGGCAAGGCTATTGGCTAACAGCACTAGGCATGCGTGAATGACGTTGTACGCCAAAGGTTGATCACAGCACGTATTCAAGGCGTGACGTCATGAGCCTGATTAGCATATGAGAAAAACAGTTAAGTTCTTTAAGGAACGAAACACAAATAATAATGGTAATCTAATCAATTCTAAATACTAGACTGCCTAGTCTATCAGTATTTATTATTTCGGCGACTCCGCATCCCGCACGACGTTTCGGCGGGATTTCTCTCGCCGCGTGATGTTCGAACGGGGTCACCCGGCAAAATGTTCGGTGCACATAAACGAGCGCGGTCGCGACGAAACCGTGCTCGCTGATGGCCTCGCATTCACAGAATCCAAGGCCAGTTTGTAAAAGTTGAAGCTCCCTTCTCGTTGGACTTTAGCATTTTGGAACAGAAGTATGGCGATGCAGAAATAACTAATTCGTCAAGTTGAAAAAACAGTGTTAATTTATTTAAACTTCAAGAACATGATCGGCTACAGTAACTGTTGCAACTTAAATTCATAAATACATTAAACCAAAGACTGCTGCGTTAGGTGACTCGCGCCTAATATTATCTGAGCTCGGCATCATTCTATTCTAATGCTAGCTTAACAGCCAAAGCATAGATGCCACGAGCGGGTCGAGTCATCCTACGCGAGCCGACAACCAAAAAAAAAAAACCAAACGTGAAATCAAAACAAGCAAGTCTAAGCAAGCAAGTGCCTGTCTAAAACCCTACGCCACCTTAAATAGGACACGCGCTTTACATATCCGTCTACAGGGCATGCCCTGTAAGGCGGAGAGCGCGATCATCTGCTTCGTGATCGTTCTGGAACATTCCAAGGTGTTCGAAGCGCGGAAAAACTACGTCTTCTTGCCGGAGACTCAGAACGAATCCAAATTGGCGGATCGCTTTCAATCAGCTGTGCGTTAAACTTAGCGGTATAAAACAACAACACGTAAGTTTTATCATTTGTATTTAGACGAGGGGATGAGAATACTTTTATGATAAGGCATTTTATGACTATCAGTCGCAACGAAAGTGCGGTCGCGACAGTCTCGGAGGAGCGACGTTCGTGGACGCGTCGGAAGGTGGAAAGGTGTCATCCCGGAACAAACGACTCGATTCACCGAATGAAGCCCGAGCTCGAATCTCGGTGTCTGTGGAGTGTGCTGACCGGGGCTGACCCAGGGTTCAAGCCGAGTTTAAAAGTCCTTTTGGGTCCATTCCGTGTCGAGTGTCCCGAATTTCGAGAAAATCCTACTCGACCCCCTCCGATTTTGATAGATTTTTTTTTTTGGATGTACACATAAGACTTGGATGAAGCCATACCAAATTATAGTTCCATAAGCCTTTTGGTTCAGGCAATAAAAATTATTTTGTAAAAGCCTCTTTTTCCTGTTGTGAAAAAAATGACCAAATCGTCAAGTTTGTGCTTTTATTGCTCGCGACCTAAGACGCTCAGGCTCAAATGTTGTGATTCGAATCAGTTTAGGGTAGAATAGCCTACTTGTGAAGCGAAAGCTCAATGCATTGTAGATTTTTTGCAATTTGCTGCCAAAGTTGGTAAAAAGTCGTATTTTGGCAAATTTTGACCATAGGTTATCAGCTTGTATCTGCCGAGAGAATGACTTTCTGAAGTTAATTCTTCCATCGTTTGTAGATTGTTAGTATGTCCGAAAGGTGTACAAGTGGCATCTTGATAGCTCAAAAACTTGCTGGATTATTCGAGTTTAAATTCCAGTCAAAAATTTTTTTACTCAATTTTGTCTCAATTTCAAAGGGCAATATCTCAAAAGGGTCATCTTGAATTTCAATTTTCTTTACATTATTGGAAAGAGCACACTTTTCTAAACTAAAAAAACGTGGGTTATATTTTTGAGACAAACCAGTTTCAAGGGGATATTGCAGATCAAAAATGTCTGCGTTATTTCACGTGAAATTAAAGAAAAAATGGCATAGACCTTAAAAGTTCATGTCAATTTGCTCTAATAAAATTTAAAGGAGCTATTGTACTTATGTTATGATGAAAAAACCCTTTTTTAGATATTTTTTAACTTTAGTTTTCGTGTGCGCATCTGCAAAAACTCAAGAAATGGCAAAAATAAAGTTTTGTTTTTAAGAAAAAGAATTATTTTTTTATTGCTGCTATAAGAGCTTGAGTCTTTCCTAGGAGTTACCTTAAAGCTCTTGGAACAGAATTTTGGATGATATGTCACTTAGCAAGGTATCATTAATACTTTAAGCTCATAAAAAGCATTGTTTCCTTTCTCAAAAAATTAAAAATAAAAATAATTAATAGATGAGATAAATAATAAATAAAACAGTTGGTATGGTGTGTATGTGATAAAAAATATGTATAATGGGACTGCAAAACCATTATTCTAAAAAGCAATAGCGAGTTTTCGATAGAGTTGAATATTGTAATTATTCCCGCCATGTAAATGATAACAATAGTAATTGAAAATAAAGATAAGTAGTAATTGAAAATCCATTCTTTATACTGCCGAGGATGTGTCTAGATATTCAGCCTATGATTGCAATTTGCCCATAAAGAAAAATGATGAAAAATGAGAAAATGCTTTTTATGACCTTGCAACATTAAGGACCTACAACCTTTCCAAGTGACATATCATCCGAAATTCTGTTTCAAGAGCTTAAAAATAACACATAGTAATGGACTCAAGCTCTTATAGCAGCGATAAGAAGATAATTATTTTTGTTAAAAACGAAACTTTATTTTTTGCCATTTCTTGAGTTTTCACGGGTGCGCACACAAAAACTAAAGTTAAAAAATATCTAAAAAGGGTTTTTTCATCAGAAAATAAGTACAATAGCTCCTGCAAATTTTAATAGAACAAATTTACATGAACTTTTAAGGTCTATGCCTTTTTTTCTTTGATTTCACGTTGAATGACACACATATTTTTGATTGGCAATATCCCCTTGAAACTGGTTTGTCTTAAAAATAAAAATAATGTTATTTGGTTAAGAAAAGTGTGTTCTTTCCAATGATGTAAAGAAAATTAAAATTTAAGATGACCCTTTTGAGATATTGCCCTTTGAAATTGAGAAAAAAAAATTGACTGGAATTTGAACTCGCATAATTCAGCAATTATTTGAGCTATCAAGATGCCACTAGCACACCTTTCGGACGAACTATCAGGCTACAAACGAGGAAAGAATTAGCTTCAGAAAGTCATTCTCTCAGCAGATACAAGCTGATAACGTATGATCAAAATTTATCAAAATACGATTTTTTACCAACTTTAGCAGCAAATTGCAAAAAATCTACAGTGTATGGAGCTTTTGTTACACAAGTAGGCTATTCTATCCTAAACAGTGATCAGAATCACCAAATTTGAGCCTGATAATCGTCTTAGGTCGCGAGCAATAAAAGCACAAACTTGACGATTTGGTCATTTTTTTCAAGACACAAAAGAGAGACCTTTACAAAATAATTTTTATTGGCTGAACCAGAAGGCTTATGGAGCTATAATTTGGTATGGTTTCATGCAAGTCTTATATGTACATCCAAAAAAATTTGCATCAAAATCGGAAGGGGTCAAGTGGGGACGCCTCGTACACTTGACATGTATATTTGTTTTTAACTGCCTCTATATGTTGAAAGCTACTTTCAAAACTTAACCATAACAGCTTTAAAGAAATAAATACAAAAAGAGGTAACATATATTAAATTTTTATAAAAAAAAACACTAACTCCGAAGAGGTGTGTCCGGGGTAAACTCGGGAACTACCGGACCGATTTCGTTCCGATTTTCATCGCAGGCGCTCGTTTCATATGAAATGAAAAGTTCAGAATTGTACTTACACTTATATTGAGAGATAACAAGTTTTTTTTGAAACCCCAATAATGCATTTCTTTGGAGAGCCATAAGGTCATCAAGACAAAATAGTGTGGGCATTTAATAGCAGTTTATGCATACTGGATAATTTTATATTTAGACTGAGCCGAATATCTCATTGCTCGCTTTCCGACCCCGACTGGGAGTCGTTTTTTAGTATTGTGATTTTAGCAACATTTTTGCACTTTAGCATTTTGCGAAAAATGCCGATCGTATCGAAAACCCCGTCGTGACTCTCTCTCTCTTTGCAGGCCCTGGACATTGCCCCCAAGCACCCGAAGGCCCTCTTCCGGCGGGGCCAGGCCTTCCACGGGGTCAGCGACTACGAGCGCAGCCTGGTGAGTCCCTCCTCCAGGGGTGATTGTGTTCCGGTATTTTCATGAGCGATTCTGATGTTTTCATGTTCGAAAATAAAATATTTCTAATTATGCTTTTGTCTTCCCACCTTCGGTATTTTTTTATTTTTCGAATTTTCGGTGGTTTTCCGATAATTACTAATAATATTCATCGAACAAAAATGTTAAGATGCCATTCTATTTTTTTTTTTTTTGACTAAACACTATTTGAAAGTAATCGAATGTATGAAATGTGTCTTGTTTGTTTATGAAAGGCAATTTATAATAAAATATGTATAATTATAAAATTAGGTGTGCTCAAATAGTAGGGGCCTCAGTTTTTGAAAAAAGCAGCCCCCCCCCCACACACACACATTTTCTCTTCAAAACTTTCAGGTATTTTTTCACGAACTCACAATCACCCCTGCTCCTCCCCCCAACGCTCGGTGGTTCAGATTTTCCGAAGGAAAGAAAAGCGTCCCGCGGGATGGCCTTTTCACCGAGCACGGTCGGTGCTCGGTGTCCGATCGTTTTCGGGATGCGCCGATTCCATTTTTTCTTTATTCAAAACATTTTATTTCTTTAAAAATGTGGTAAAATGTTCCTCGTGTCGTCCACCATTTCCTGTATTTTTACCAGCTGTAAGAAACGGGTATCATTCATAGAAGATAAGGATGCCTCTTTTGAAACTTTTTTGTTCAAAATTTACAAAGTGGTAGATTTTTAACCTTTTAATGGAAGAAAAAAAGTCAAAATAGACTCTGCGGTCCAAACATCAATCCTATACGGGCTCAATGTTAGAAATGTCTACTTATGTGTTAAAAAAAATCCTTTTCACACTGAAATGTTTGAAGCAAAATGGAATTGTACCAGATTTTCGTGTGCAACGAAGAGAGTTGGCTAGCGAAGTACTGAAATTTCTTGCCAGTGTGAACTTTTCCAAAACCACCCCAAAATCCAGGGATTTTGTTGCTGATGAATTTAGGTTTTCCAAAAGTTTTTATTTTTTGAAAAAACAAATAGAATTGTGCATGTCTATTTACATGCGTAAGGAAATCCAATAGTAGACTGATTGAAATGCAAAAAGTGAGATGATTGAAATCGAGAGACTGCCTAAAACGAACAAATGAATAAATAAGTAAAAAAATTCTGAACCATCTCCAATCAAATGCAGATTCTATAAAACTCACCCCATGTAATAAACTCAAAGTACAATAGCAGATCCAGTAATTTTTCAATGGGAAGGGGCGGATTTATTTTTCTCACTTATTTTTTACTATGTATTTTGGGTTGCAAATACTGATCACGAAGGTTTCGGACATCCATTTCGATCCACGAACCCCTATCCCCCCAACAACATTGAGTCTCATATAGAATTGCACTTTTAGAGCGTCAATGTTGAAAAATGACCAATGGAGAGTCCGTCCCTTTTATCTCATGATAGGAATTTTTACTCAATTGGTGGCGATCAAAGAAGTTAAGTGAGTAATAATTATTTTAAAGGAAATGGATGGCTTTGACACATTTTGTTATAACATCTGTGTACTTGTTGCTTGGTTTTTAAACTGAGGCACTCAAAAGTTTAGTGACAAAATTGAGAATTTGGAGAGAGAGCTATTCTGCGGAGCCGAGTGCAAAAGTGGTATCTGCAGACAATCTCAAAATGAGAAATAGCTGCTCTAAGTTTTGCGCCTCCATTCATTCGATCGAGATGCAACTTTTTCAAATTATTTCCGACGGACAAATGACGGTGAGACATTGTATTTAGGTGCAATATGTGACAAAGAACCACCCGGTGACCGTAACTCCATTTTGATGAAATACGACTTTAGTGCTCAGCACGTCAGTATAGTTGGGGCAAAACAGACCTGCCAGCACTCTGATGATGTTATCAGGCCTATTCTAGTAGCCTTCACAGTACTACCGCGTTAGGAATGTCCCAAGCATGTATAGATATATATATATATATATACATATTACTCTTGTGGCAGTAGAAGTGGGTGGTAGCTGTTGTGCGTGATCTCGACCAACGCCTCCTAAATACTAAATGCCTATAACATTTGCTTCGCTACCGTCGAGATGGGTTCGACATTAAACGCCACCTTGCGGCAATCCGATAATGTCGTTATTTTTTGATTGGTTCATTTTTAAATTTAAATTCAGAAATGAACCCATCGTTCATTTTTCGAAGAACTCCGGTAGATGGCAGTGTATCGTGAACCAATTGCACTTTGCAGCTATCGGCGATGGATCCAAACAATATTCGAAACAAATTTTTTGATTGGATGATTTTTAAATTTAAATTTAGAAATGAACCCATCGTTAATTTCTCTTTCTCGAAGAACTCCGGTCGATGGCAGTGTATCCTGAGCCGAGGATGAAATTTTGCTCTGTGCTAAAAGCCAGAAAGTTAGAGGCATTTAGTATTTAGGAGGCGCGGTCTCGACTCGATCGAAATCTCTCTTTCGTCACTGCAACCATCGTGATGGCGTTTCTCTCTCTTTGCAGGCAGATCTGCAGGAAGCTCTGAGGCTGGCTCCCAACGACCGATGTGAGTCCGCCATTTCTTATTCTCATTCGGCAGACTGGATGGAAAGGAGTAACAACAACAAACATGAATGCTTATTTCACTCACATTCATTGTAATAATTAAAATAAAAGTTAGCTTGACCGGTGATCTGTTTATAGATCACACCGGTGATCTATTTATAGATCATCTCTTTTCAGACCCCTCGCGGAAAACAATACCTTTTAATCATTTCTTATTCTTATTGGCCGGTTTCCTCATACCCCCCTAAAAAGCTTTTGAACCTTTCTTTTGGCGATCAGTCCGGCAGGGAACGTTTAGATTTTGTCTAAATTGTCTTTTTGCAGATTCATACCGCAGTTGTCGGTTCCGAGTACGACGAATTTTTTTTTTAAAGTATATTTTACTTTTCTTTAGCCGGATTTAATTTTACGAAACCTTTATTCTCAATTTACAAGGTTGGTGATTTCAAAGATAAGATGGGAGGGAAGTGACCTACTTTTTTACTACCAGAAACACCCAGCTATCTATTTATAGATAATCTATAACAAAATACTGCCAGTGAATAAAACTTTATCTTTACTCCATGAAGTATGAAGTATGGTTGTAAAATATTTTTCAAAAACTTTCATTTTTAAATAATTTGGGCGCCGACGGGTTACTGATTTTAGACGTGGTGCCCGTACGATGACCACAGCAAAGGTACAGGGAAATGCATGGCATTTTTTAATAAAATTTGAGGGCATAAAAGTTAATATTCGGTTCTGAGCAATTACGAATTGCTTGTTACTCTCACGTGACTGCAGTTGGGCAATAGGGTGGATCGAAAAAACTTTTTTGGGGAATTTCAAATTGGTTGGGGGGGGGGGGGGGAAGAAAACTTGCCCACTTGGACAATAAAATTACCAGTAAAATTTGAAGTTGATTAGATTGAATCGTCATGCTCCGCAAGGAGGTCAAAGTTCAAAAATTGAGCCGAAAAAGGCACTTTTTCGTCTTTACGAAAACATTCGTTTTTAATATTTTTTCAAATTGCTAGGGTGCCAAAAAGTTACCCAACGAGATGAAACACAATATGATGTAAAATTACATCACAGTCCGATAAAAGCTTCGTGTTTCACATGTAGGTCGAAATTTGCATATTTAACCCCAAAATGGCACTTTTTCATCATGAATGAAAAAATTTCTTTTGAAATGACCACGGGTAGAAAAGTTGCGGTCGAACCCTTCAGAACAAAACTAGAGACCCGTTATTTAAGGGACTTAGAGGTGGGGCGCCGGTCCCTACCCATCTTCCCCCCAGTCCTTCGAAGATTAATGTTTTTACGTATAACTGAGCGATTTTCTTTTGGATTCCGCAACGTCTGGCTAGTTTGTGCATTTCAATAGGCAGTAAGATGGTACTTGAGTTCAAATAAAAAAAGGGAAAGAGTTTCATCTATGAACAGTTTTAGAAGAATATTACAATCTAGTGCAGGAGCCTCTCTCAAAATAAATTTGGCAAGTTACCGTTCAATCGGGCGAAGTCAACGCTATTTTATCTAAAATACTCGCATTATTCAAAGATGGAGGCATTGCTCGTGATAGTTTCATTGTTGTGCGCCATGATGGAACAAATGTGAATCCCGGATTTAAAGGGAGAGATTCAGTTATTAGAAGCATCTTTGAATCGTTCAAAGTCTGGAGAAGAACAGCGACATTTCTTCATTTCAGCCATGATTGTCACGAAAAAATATGAACCCCTCATACTTCTAATTTCGAAATGGCTGTTCTCTGTTCGGTGTTCCCCAAGAATTTCTGTTCAGATGGAAAACTTTCTCTTTTTCTGAAATTTTATTTTTTAAAAATAGGTGATTTAGTACTAAAATATTCTTCACTGAAATAAATAAAAAAGTGTACTTATCTGTGTACGTGTGTTAATGTGAAATCTTAATTTAACACTCATAACGCTAATCTGTCTTTTGTACTCTAGACAGTAAGTAACCTGTCTTACAGAACCATTTTTGCCAATATTTACTAAACAAACAAACAAAAAGAGGCAGAGCTGAATTGCTAAAATATATTTTATTTGCAATTTTTTGCGTTTTAGTTCAGAGAATATTTATCAGTAAGTTTTCTGCCCGTGATCCATTCAACGCCCCGTGGCGTATGAAGATTTTACCCGACTCCAATGTAATTTTGCGGGTTTTAAGTATCTCGATCCGTGAATAATATCTCAAATGTGCTCGGGACTTTCCGAGCGACCCGACTTTGTCGTTATGTCAAACCACATGGAAAAGTTTACTTTAAATGTAAATGTTGGCAATGTAATTAATATTTCAGATAGACATGTTCCAGCCTCATAACGCCTTCCAAGAATGCACGATTGGCCTTTATTTCAACGGTAGCACGGTTGTTCGGAAAGGCGCCGGCAGAAATAGCTTTCGTATACACTCCCGTGATCGGTACTTATATTGAACTTTTTGTTAACTCAATGCACCCCCCCCCACCCCACCCTGCACATTTTGCCAGATTTCTGTATCTGATTTGTGGCACTCGGATTGTTCTAGAGGCGATAGGTTCTCGATCAACAATTCGATCTCGACTCCATTTTCGGTCGATGGCGACGACACCCTGGATCTTGTTTTGGTCCGTCAGAGAAAAAAATAAATTTTCTGGAAAAACACAAGTCTGAACTTCTGAAAAAGTGAAGTGAATATTTTTCATAACCGTCAGTGGTGCTGAAATTTTAAATTTTCGAGAAAAAAAAGTTTGTTTTGCATTTTTTTCCTTGAACAACAAAAGTAAACGTGAATTTGTCGATAAAAATTGGCATTACAAAATTTTGAAGTGAGAAAACATTGTTTTCAATGGGATTTTACCAGCAGCACAGCATGTGTGGGGAAATCCTACATGGAGATAAATTGGCAACAAGTTTAGGTTGCTAGTCGCTGTTTCAGGAAACTTATTGAGATGCCTCCATTTGAGTTCTCCTTCCCGATGCTGGGCTGTTCTGAGCCCGGTGCTAAGAGCAGTACGACTTGGGAAGCCTGAATTGTTGCAGATGAGTATCATTGGCATCTTACCGAGATCTCTCTGCAGTTTTATTGGCCCCTCATAGGTAGCATGTACTTGTATTTAGCATCTAATTTTTAAGCATTTCTTGAAGTCCGTTTAGAGATTGCACTTCATCTAACCGGGGGCACACCCAGGATTTGACTTGGGGAGGGGGGGCTAATTTCCGAGATCTGGCACCCCTCTTATGTTCAAAAGGCTATTGAATAAAAATTTCGAAACCGCCGGAATACTAAACTTTAATACCCTCTTACTTTTTATTTATTTATCTTTTTACTGGAAAAAAGTGTAAAGCTGTTTCGGGGTGTGTTTCCATATTGAAAACGGCATCGTTCAAAATCGGAAAAAATGGGAATGAAAACCTCCGGAAATAAATAATTGTCGGGGTTCGTACTTCCTTAAAAAACCCTTAAGAAACTCAATTTTATTAGACAAAATTAAGGTCCTTAATTTTCCAAAATTTTCCTTAATTTTTAAGACTGTTTTAGGGTTTTTTTTCTTTATTTTTCCTCCACATATTAAAAGCTGGCTTAATATTTGCGAAATTTTTTTAAATTTTTAATATTAATAAATAAACTTATTAAAAAAAACTGATCTATAGTCAATAAAAAATTGTGTCATGTGTTAAGATTTTAGTCCTTTTGTATCTTGAAAGTATTTTAATATTTTTGACAATTGGAAATAATTTTAACTTAGCTACCAAAGACTGCTTTATTTTATTTATTTTTTATTATTCATGTGTTTTTCTTCTTTCTTAACAATATGCTAATATTCAACACATACTTCACAGCAAATTGTATAACTAAAATGAAAGAAAACTAATGAATGTGAGTGATATAATTACAATAACTTATTGATCACCTAAAAATTGCAGTTTTTGAGATTTTTAGGAAATTATTT
Source organism: Uloborus plumipes (assembly GCA_038373865.1). Classification (NCBI taxonomy): domain Eukaryota; kingdom Metazoa; phylum Arthropoda; class Arachnida; order Araneae; family Uloboridae; genus Uloborus; species Uloborus plumipes. Next base: position 5,247 of record JAXGGA010011525.1, on the reverse strand, counting down.
CAAAAAAAATTTTAGCTCCTAACATCTAAAAATGCATTATATGTGACACACAATGTAGTTTTTCTGATAAGTACAGCAAGTATTTTAACGTTTTGACAAAGTTTAATGTAAAACATAGAAAAAAACAGGAGATTGCCAAATTTCCTAGGCATTTGTGGAAAAGGAAGGAATTATACAACAGACCTTAAATTTTTTTATGGAATTTCTATGCCCCCAATAGAACCTTTTCCACCCTACCGGTTATCAAAAATAGAAAAAAAAAATTAATGATTTGCTAAAAATCTTGAAAAAACTGCATTTTTTCCAAACTTTAAGCCAATTGCGGCAGATCAAGAAATTGACTCTGGCACTTTCTCCGCAATCGAAATTAAGAAAAAAGTCATTTTCGGCCCACCCTAGTAATTGTATCAAACTGTTCATGAGAGAAACCTGACCCGACAGCAATGTAAGGGGTAGTCATATGTAGAGGTAAGTATAATACCAGCGTTAAGTCATTTTAATAGCTCTTAATCATTCATTGTCACTTGAATCAGAGTCCATTGCGATTCTCTCTGCATTTTAAAAACAAAATGTACTCGTAAATCGACTACTTTGAAATTGTTTTCCTAAAGCTATTTAAATATTTCCCTACGAGTCCTTAAAAAAATTTGGGAGTCCTTAAAAAGTCCTTAATTTTCATTTTCAAAAATGAGTATGAACTCTGATTGTGAAATTTTATCGTGGAAGAAACTTCCGAAGGAGCCCATTTGAAACACCCAGTGCTCCTTTGATTGAGATCTCTCTTGCTTCTGTTAAATTTTTTACTTCTTAATCAAATTGCATTTATGTAAGAAAATAAATGAAGGGCCAGGGGGGAAGAAGATGAAAGTGCTCAAAAAGTGATTTCGAGAAAAATGAAAAACAAAGAGTCTTCATGCACGTTACGGTCTATTTTCATCTATGTTCTATCAGATGATATTACTCCTTCATAGCCCCTAGATAGCGCTAATATCTCAAAATCAAAGAAATGAGACTTTCATCTCCCCCCCCCCCCCCCCCGTCGTTCAAATGGTTAATAATACTGGGAGGCTCTTCCAACCTTACTGAAGACGAGGTGATTCATGCATTAATATGGATAATGTAGATAATTTTACTCATTACTTAAAATACTAGATCACTGAATGTATCTAGATTGCATGTATCTGAATTGTAAGATAGAATGCTTATAAATCAGGAGAATAGCATTAGGATACGAATCAAAACCAATGTGAGCGTTAGCTTAAATCGGAACATCTGCATACCGATGGGGGGTCTGGGGGTTCCTGTTTTTTTTTTCCCTTACTTTCTTTTATTTTAATACCATTTTATGTTCTTTCAAATCTGTTTTAACTAGTTATCTGGGTTTCTTTTTTGTTTCTCGAGTATGTGTCTCAGATAATCAATGGCGGGTTCATCATGTCGCAAAGCCCCCCCCCCCCCCCGAACATAGGGGCTCCGATGAAATATATTTAAAAAATATGCATGGAAAATGTTTCATACAATTCTGTTTGAGACAGAAATAAGCTTTAAAAATTTAATGATGACGATCCTTCAAACACATTAATACGCCACTGCGTGACGTCATGATTTTCCATGAAATCTTCGAAATTAAAACTATTTTGGTGATGAATTCGACTCGCCTCGCAGACTATGTTTCCACTTCCGACCTGTTTTGCAAACTATTGAATAAATACAGGGTGTCCACTCCTATCGTGCACCAATAGCTAATTTCTTAACCGTTAGAGATAAGCATATAGTTCATTTAGGAAAAAATCTCTAAATTACGAAAGGAATTTTGGGTCTATTCAATGTTTTTCAAAAAATCAAATTTTGAAAGAGTTACGAAATTTAAATTTTTATACAGCCCCCAGTAAAACATTCTTGACACTGTAACGTTTAAAACTAAAAAAAAATCACTGTTCTACGACAAAAATTGACCGATTATGACGTTTTGAAAAATCAAGATTTTGAAGGATTTCGCATACGGTCCCTTAAGCGATCTCTGGATGATGTCATGAAACAATGCAAAATCTTGATTTTTCAAAACGTCATATCTCGGTCAATTTTTGTGGTAGAACAGTGATTTTTTTTTAGCTTTAAACGTTACGGTGTCAAGAATGTTTTACTAAACATGATTGATAGGACTGGGGAGCCGTATAAAAATCTAAATTTCGTAACTCTTCCAAAATTTGATTTTTTTGAAAGACATTGAATAGACCCAAAATTCCTTTCGTAATTCAGAGATTTTTTCCTAAATGAACTATATGCTTATCTCTAACAGTTAAGAAATTAGCTATTGGTCCACGATAGGAGTGTCCACTAGGGTGGGGCGAAAAATAAAAAGTTTTTCATATCAACTTCTAATAGTTGCCAAAAGTTGTCTTTGGTGATAGTTAGCATTTGTGTAAAATTTGAGAAAAATCGGTTCATATCTTCAGGGGGCGCTGCGATCGCAAAGTTTTACCATAGCTTTTATCGGGATTTTATGGTTAAAATATCAAAAAGAATGCCTTTAGCTAGTCTCTTTGCTTTTTTTTCCTCAAAAGATGTTTTCATGCATTAAAAGCATATGAAATGACTCACAAACATTATTTTATATGATATATTTATATTTAAAAAAAATCACTTTTTTTCACGTTTTTGTTTCTTTTTATATGCTTGAAATATAAATATGTCATATAAAATAATTTTTTGTGAGTTATTTCATATGCTTTGAATGCATGAATATATCTTATGAGTAAAAAAATGCAATGAGATTAGCTGACGGCATTATTTTTCATAATTTAACCATAAAATCCCTACAAAAGCTATGATAAAACTTTGCGATCGCAGCGCCCCCTGAAGATATTAACCGATTTTTCTCAAATTTTACACAAAAGCTAACTATCACCAAAGACAACTTTTGGCAGCAATTAGAAGTTGATCTGGAAAACTTTTTATTTTTCGCCCCACCCTAGTGGACACCCTGTATTTGGAATCATTTTGCGAGTGCGAATGCTCTTTTCTCCGCAGCTGTCCTGGCGGAGCTGGCCGCGGTGCGTGGCGAGATGCAGGCCTACAAGGCGCGGGAGAGGAGGGCCTACGCCAAGTACTTCAGCACGTGAGTCCGACTCTCCGGTGGACGATGCAGGAAACGGAAAGAGTGGTTCCTTCCGTGACGACCCCCGGACGAAACATTTACGACGGTACACGAAAAGGATGGATTTTTGAAAAACGTTTATTTCATTTTCCCTCTTATTAGAACGTTGATTTTCAAAAAAATGCCACGAGACGGTCCCCGGTTTTTTTCCGAACTCCCCGAATGGTTGCCCGCGACGTTCGTCGTCGCTTCGGACGGGAAGACGAATCCCTCGTGGAAAATGTCCCGTTTTGTACCTGATGCTGTAAACTTTTTTTTTTTTTTGATTCAAAAAAGGTAAAAATAGTAATCCCATTCTCAAACAGTGGGTGATGCCAACATTCTGAGCATGAAATTTCAGCGCCTATAGAAGTTTATTTTAGGAATCTTTTCTGGACTCGGACTTTCATTTCTAAATTTTCATCCCCCGTCGAATGCACTGGTCTTTCTGATTTTGCACTTTTCGATGTTGGTAGCCGTGTATGATGGCATTGGGAAGTAAATGCAGAGCTGCCAACGGTTTTTTTCCGAACTTTAATAGTTGCCCGCGACGTTCATCATCGCTTCGGACAGGAAGACGAATTCCTCGTGAAAAGAGTCCTGTTTTGTACCTAATTGCTGTAAACTTTTCTTTTCTACTCAAAAAAGGTAAAAATAGTAATCCCATTCTCAAACAATGGGTAATAAGATTACTGCTTGAGAAATACAATTTTTTCAAATTATCCCACTTCAGTTTTTTTATCATTAGGTTAAGAGTTCTTGAATATAATCAAGTAATGCAGATTAGATTCCCAGATTCATCTCATTCACAGATTTATTACTTGTCGGCTCTTTCTATCCAACTGCAACAATTTTTTTAGACCAAAATCCATTGAAAAATAGAACAAATGTGTGGCAAATGAGTCACTTTGCCAAAAAACCTCCGTAATTGAAAGCTTGCAACGCAGGTATATCGTCTGCGACTTGCTATAGAGAACTGTGAGGGTAAAACTTCGATGGACAGAAAAAACCCCTTCCGAACCAAAATTTCTCGGAAGAGGTCGGGTTGTGTCACGAAGTGTTTAATATATTCTCATGACCAGTAGAAACAAAGTGACACAACATTGCCATGGACATGTTTCCCTCCAGTTCCATATAGCCACAGAAGCAATAAAGTGTGTCTGTCTATCACATCATTCATATGAGTTTACGCATTATGTGAGTGATTTCAGAACAAGATGTTATTCGTGCATAGTTCCATAAGGATATTTTTCTCGGCACTATCTGTGAAAAAAGTGATGTTGAATGAAATAACCTTTGGTTTGCATTGGATGCTTCTGCTTTATGTTACATGAGAGTTGTATGTATCATTTAGTATATAAATTTAGTGACCAAGATCTGTCCACGTGAAGTCATTCTCGAGAGGGATGCGGCTCGAGCAAACCACGACAAGAAGCCTGTGATGTAAAAGATGTTGTTACGAACGTTTTTAGTCTACCATGTAATAAATGTTGAATACTCTGTTGTTGCTCCATTTAAATACCCCAATTAAATGGTATGCTGTTGAAGGGTCTTTGTTTTTTTCACAGCTCATACATCCTATGGCATCCTCGAATCATCACATCCCTGGAAAAACATTCTTCCCCGGGAGCCACAATTAAAAAAAAAATCTGGTATGGACCCCACACTACTTCCTTTTACGTGTAAATTTCTTAGTAGTTGCCTTAAGGCTGTTGTCCCAAGAGCTTGGCGCCAAGGAAAATAAATAGCCTTCCGTAATCAAAATCAACTTCAAATAACATTCCAATCTTTGATACATACGACGTGATTTTCAGTCAAGAATAAGTTCCCTTAGCATCGTAGAAAATTTTTGCGTTTTTAAAATTTAAATCCATTTTTAATGAAATCTGCCTTGGCGACGGTTCCAGAATAGCAACCCTACACGCATTAGAAAAGGAAAAACTTTGTATCCTACCAAAAAAATACAGCAATAATATAGCAACAAAAACAACTGAAAAATTCACAACACTCTGGTAGTCTTACTGATATTTTTTAAATTTCATTTTCATCAAGTTTTATATTTTTAAAAGTGGCTTTTTAAGAAACTATTGAATCAACACATTATTTTAAAT
>JAXGGA010011524.1:0-42124 GCA_038373865.1 Uloborus plumipes | reverse complement strand
CATTCATAAGCTCATAATTGCTCACAGTTTCTTTGTTTTTTAGGTACTATTGTCTTTCTGCCTGTGCTGCTCTTATAAAATATGTTGAATATAAGCAAAACATGTCATATGCTCATCATTCCTTGAGGATCATCTATTGTACCAGCGCAAATACAACTATGATAAGTAAGGTTAAATAATTTTCGTCAAAATGCTGTTTTAATTTTTGTGAAGAAAGAAAAAATGTTTATTTCTATCAAAAGGCAATGCTTTGTCTAGTTGTAAGTCAAGCCATTAACTATGCATCTTTTGGTTCCAAATGTGCTAAGTTGCTATCATATAAGGTACTTTTTTCTTTCTTTTTTTTTTTTTTATAAAGCACATTGAGAAAAATAAAGGGGCTACATCTGTTAGTTTTTATAATGCCCTAAATGTACTATTTTCTCTGAGGAAAGGAATTTAGGGTGATTGTGTTCTGGAGAAAATCCAGATTTTTGTCCTTGAAAATATTTTGTAAGATATTTGAAAATCATCAAAAAATGCTTCAAAACTTTTGTGCGTTGGGATCAAAGACCCTTGCATGGATTATTAATAATAATGTGACCACATAGTTCAGGAAGTCACTAAACATCAAGCAGGTGCAGAAGAAAAACATGGGTGCAGTTGTTAATGTGTAGCATGCAGTTAGAAGGGTAATTGAGAGGGTGCAGTGGTCTCGTGTATTAAAATCAAGATTATCCACCACAGAAATGCATTTGAATGTTATTATGATTACTTCTTTTTCTGGTTATAAATTTACTTCTGCATGGTTTAGATACTGCTACAGCCTGCCACTTGGAATTGGTGACGAATGAATTGGGAAAGATTGATCATACTTTATATGGAATATTGAACCACACACAAACACCTGGTGGGAACAGACTTCTGCGAGCTAACATTTTACAACCACCATGTGATCTCAATACAATTAACACTCGCCTGGATTGCATAGCAGAACTTATCGGTGATGAACATCTATTTTATGATTTAAAGGTAAACATTTGTTTGTATATGTTCTGGTTTTAAATACATTTTTCAACCATTTGGCTTTCTAACTTTTAAGGCCCCCATTTTTGCATCTTTTTTAAATTGAAAAACATTTGCTTTACAAAATTAAATAAAAAATTTTATGCTACCATAATAACTCAAATCCATACATTTTATATGCTCATATGCTACTGATGCATTAAAATGCTCATATGCCAGAAAGTCTCACACAACCAAATGATTTATTGATGAATGCAACTCTAATTTAATGCTGAATTCAATACTGTAGTCATTTTATACTTTGCTTTTAGTGATACCATTATGTTTAAAAAGTATACAGGTTTAAACCTTTATGTATAAATGGTCCTTAGTTCTTAAATATTTTAAAAAAACTTTGATCTCATCTACAGGGATGCAGTAGATAATCTATAATGTATATATTTATTATCATTATATTAAGTCTGTCTGATAAGCCTAAATTAAGGGTATTTCAGTTTTTTTGATTCCGAAATTGAAAAATAAATAAATCAATAAAACCTTGCTGTTTTAAAATTTAATATTGTCTGTCTCTAATTATTAGTATTTTGTTAATTCGTATTTTGTAATAACTGTAGTTTATCAAATTGAAAGAAAAATGATTTCCTTTCAGGCTGTCATTGCTAAATTTGTGGATACAGAACAATTACTTTCACTGTGTGTTCAGATTCCTAAAGAGAAAAATGTTCGAAATTGTGAACAAAAAATAACAAATGTAATATGTTTGAAGCATTCTCTTGATTTAGTGAAACCACTGTGCTCTGTTTTAGCTACAAGCAAAAATGCACTGTTTCAAACCTATTTTAAGGTAAATATATTTTTAAAGCATGTAATCTTCTTAGGAGGTTTTTTTATATTTTGATCTTATTCCATTTCACTTTTCATTATAAAATAGGCATTGTCAGATGAACAATTTTTGGAACTTCAAGAGAAAATAAATGTTGTGATCCATAGTGATACTAGATTTCAAAGAGGTGTGTTAAATATGCATATGCAGAAGTGTTTTGCTGTGAAGGTAAATAGTTTTTAAGCTATTTTTTATTTGTTAAATACTAAAAATAGTATATACATTTTATTTGCTTATTTATTCATTTATTTATTGCCTATTTGTAACAGTTCTTACATTTGTTAGTTTGTACTTAATTTAATCTTATTTATTATTTACATGTCATGTCACTGAAGCACTTTAACTAAACCGTTGGTGATCATACTGCAACAGATATATCTTTTGTTGAACAAAACACACTACAAATACTTTAAATATGTTAGATTCTTTTTTTACTGTATAAACTTTATGAAAAACTTGAAGAAAATATGACTAGTATATTTTAAGTCATTTGTTTATTAATTTTTTGGTTTCTAGAATTACATAATGCAAATAATTATCTTATAATGCTTTTGCTCTTTTGATATAAATACCAACAATATTTTCCAGTCAAACATCAATGGACTCTTAGATGTTGCTCGTCGGGCTTATTCAGAATCTGTGAATGATATTATGGGTAAGTTCCTGTTAAACAATTCTGTTGCATGCATAATATAAGAGGGTATTTATTACTTTTCTTGCTATACACTGAATTGGCAGACTGTATTTGTTAGTTTTCTAAAGTCAAACAGTGTAAATCCCAAGAGGTAGTTAAAGCTTTGTACTAAGGTTGGAAAATCAAGTGACAAAATTTGTTTAAGAACAGTCTACTCAAGGTTCATGTGTTTTTCTTATAAGCTTTAGATATTTTTTCTTTACAAGATTTTGTTTAAGTGTATAACTGGTAAAAGATAACCTCGTTACTAGTTTAGTTCAAAAGGAGCTTGAGTCTCAAAGTAAGAAATATTGAAGCATTGAGATAAATGGAAATTGTTAAACATAGTTAACACGCGAGAGCTCGCGCAGGGTCGAAAACGACCCCAGCCATTTTTGTTTCTATTTCTTGGAATTTCGTGGACAGATAAGGAAACCATCTTTCGGGTAGCTGCCATTGTGTCCTTGATTGATATGTGGGTGCGGTTGGAATTTTCTTAAACCCTTTTAATTCTTGTAAACTACGGGGGTTCTTGCGATTGGAGTCTTTTACGATTGCAGGCGAGTAGTGACGTCAGTAAAGTTCTCGGAACGGAACAAGTTTTTGGAGTCGGTTCCATTCAAAGAATTTCGAAACATTTTGTGAAAAAGAAGTAGTTGTCAGTAATGCTTCTTCTTGCCATGATTTTCAGTTAACAAGCGTGTCGTTCACAATGATTATGTATAGTTCTGTCCTTACAAAATTCATATTGTTCAATTGCTTTTGCACTACTTATAACAAAGAAAAGATGCCGAGTCCATATGAGCAAGGGATGAAGCATTTTAGCTAATTACTAGCCGATGGAAAAAGTGATGAATATGTGTCATTTCAGACAAGGAAGGTTTAGCAATAAAGAAAACTTTAGTGATTTTGACAGTGAAAGCAAATTTTCTTTTAGCGAAAATTCTGATAATTCTGATACAAATGACATGTTTATTGGAAGATATAAAGAAACAATTTAGCAAAGAAATAAATTTAGAGCTAATGTTTATACTCCACTTCGAAAAAAGCATTTTTCTTTCTGCACCAAAGGGAAACGCAAAAAATGTTACTGATGCGTTTGAGAGCTGGAGCGTTTTCGTAATCGTTCATAAAAAACTTTCTTTATGCATTTCAAATAAAAAACTAATCATTGTAAAAGTCTCTGTTAGTGAAAAAACATGAAATAATAAAATAAAATAAAGAAGTCATGTAAAAAAGGAAAAGAAATGAAGAAAAACACATTGGGGTCGTTTTCGACCCAGCGCGAGTACTCGTGTGACAAAACATGGCGCGAGCTCTTGCGAGTTAAGTACCTTTCTCCATATTATACAAAGGGAAGTGCACATTTTATGGAAATGCCTTTGCATTTATTTATTTTTGCATTTTGATTAAAAAAGTTGGCAACTCAAAGTCGTCAAAGTCGTTTTAAGAAAAATACCACACAATAATGTTTTTCAGGATTTATTCATTAACTTATAGTAAGTAAGTACTGAAAATAATAAAACATGTAAAGCTTGACCACGGAGAGATGGCAGGTGACCTTGAAGCGGAAATGACTTCTTCATTTTATAATAGGTAGCATCAAAACGATCACACAGGCAGTAAAAGCTTTAATGAGCTAAATATGTTAAAAATTAATTTTCTTGCAATTGCCACCCATTTTAAAACGAAAAAGTCTGTTTCTGGCTCAAGGTCGAGTGCCATATCTCCACGGTCAAGCTTTACAGATCACATAGAAAGAAAACTTAAATTTTCCAAGTATGTTTCCTTGCTAGTTAAAATTCTTCAGTCTCTGCAAAGATACCTTTTCATGCAAAGGCTCTCAGTTTGCTTTTAATCCATAGTGGATCTTAAATGTGTCTTTGTTATTTTCAAAGTGCTCAAGGGCCTTTCTGCAGTGACAGTAACATCCATTACAAAACATTAATGAAAATTTAAAAGCTTCCATTTGTTAGTCTACTTTTTTTTTTTTTTTTTGTCAATTCAAAACTCTTTCCATAAAATAGAGACGTTTGTGGTTAGGTATAAATAGCATTCATATTTTTAAGCAGCATCAATAACATTCTCATTAAGATCAGAAAAATTTGATTCTCCTTGTTGTATCTGTCACTGCTTATTCTTCTAATTAATAAACTAAGATATATCTCTATAGTTGAGGTAAAACCAATTTGGCACTACTTTGAACTCTGCACTGATCTTAATCACAGTATTACAATTCTGCCAGGTTAGGTTTGCCCTACTGGTGGCAATATGAGGTGTTTGTGTTTCTTTATTTTTTAAAATTGTTCTATGTGCTTTTCTTTTTTGCATCTATTTTGGCCTTTAACGTCTTCAATTTTTGCAAAGAAAAAAAGTACTTATTGAAGTAAAACCCATTAAAAATTGTTTTAATAATAAAAAGTAAGCTCTTAAAATATCTTCCAATTTTTGGATCTTTTTCTGGATGGACCTTGTGCAGATCCTGTAATATCAGAAAACTTAACAAGCAAGAAAAGAAATGTTGTAAGTACAAAATGAAAAAAAAAAAAGTATTTTGCATTGATAGTAGTTGATATTTTCTTGCCATGTGAATTAGTACCACATGCAGTTAAAAGATACAAAGTTTTAATGGTGTCGTATTGAGTGGTCCAAGAATCATTAATGGTAAGCTTTTAAAGAACTATCATTTTATCAAGAATACCATCAATTTAGATATGGAAGAGGGAGATGGGTCTTTGCTCCTTCTGCCTTTTTTGACTCTATAGGTTGAATCTTTACATTTTTGATGAAATGGTGTAGTAATATTTTTTCTTTTAATTACAAAATATTTTCTTTTATTGATTAACATATTTTAGATTATCCATCAATACTTTAGTCTTATCTCTGATGATTAATTGAACTTCTTTTGTAACCAAAATACAGTCGAACCCCTCTATAGCGAACCCGGGATATAGCGATCCCCCGGTTGTAGCGAACTTTTTATTTGGTCCGAACTGAAACCCTATGTCATTAATACAATTTCATACGCTTATAGCGATCCAGAAACGCGGGAAAATCGGCTATAGCGATCCTAAAATAACTGGAAATTTCAAGTTTTTCTTTGCACGTGTCCCAGTGACATTCTTTAGCAATTGTTCTCTCAGCAAACACGACACCACCTTCTACAATGGTTACCCCTTCTTCTTGGAAATGACCAGAGTTCGAACCACATTCCTCCTTTATTGTTCCTTTGAAGAGCAGCTGCTTCTTCGAGAGAGGGGGAGGGGCGATCCGGTTTTCAAGCTCCCTCAATTTTTAACTGGTTCTCTGGTCGAAGGACAAGATTATTGTCACGCGTGTTGCTCTCATTTTCCGTTTCCTGTCCGTTGTGGATAATCGCATCATGGCTAACAAATGAAAAGCATTCTCTGTGGAGGAAAAGGTGCAGTTTATCAGAAAATTAGAAAGTGGGGAAACTCAATCCTCACTTTGTAACAAATTTTCCCTCTCAAAGTCAACTGTTGCCACCATATGGAAGAATCGGGGGGCCATAGTTTCTGCATATGAAAGAAACATTAACGGGTGCAAGAAGTTGCGAAAGACAGAAAGGTAAAATGTGGACGAAGCGTTTTTCAAATGGTTCACTCTACAGAGGAGCAGAAATCTGCCTATTACAGGAGCCAGAAAAAAATTGAAGAGATGTATATAAAATCTAAAAGTTTTCAACCTAAAATAACGTCTTTTTTTCATAATGCGGATAAATAAAAAAAGGTAAAATTTAATTTGTTTATTATTGAGTACAACATAGTTACTATTTATTTTTCATTCTTCATTTTATTACCTTAACTACAAATGAAATCATTGTGCAATTGTGATGTTTATTTTTGTATTGTACAACCGAATTTCGCCTTTTTTTTTTGGAAAATCGGATGTAGCGAACCCCCGGTTATTGTGATCTCTCAATTCGGTCCGTTGAGGGTTCGTTATAGCGGGGTTTGACTGTAGTAATTATCCAGAAGTTACATAGCCTAAGTAGTACTTGAAGTAGTTTCATTTTAAATAGTTAAACTTTAAGTTTTTAAGTTATTATTCTTTTATGCAGTTTTTCATACTTTTGAGCCATTGTTACTGCTTATACATTTAAAAAATAAATTTTTATTTTTTAGATATCACAAAGCAGTTGGAAAAGCAGTACAACTTCAAACTGCATGTTGGTTATAATACTACTCGAGGTTTTTTCCTTCAGATCATAAGCAAACTTAACTTAGCAGAGGAAGATTTACCACCTGTGTTTGTAAAAGTCAATAAATATAAAAGTACTATAACCTGTACAACGGAAGATCTGGTAATTCATATCTTATTTTCATTCATGTCCAAAAACATTCATGCATGAGTATTTTCCTATATCATTAATCCAAAGATAATCTAAATTATCATATGCCACTGTATTGTGCCTCTGTTCTGTGTAAGAGGTAGGCTCTTATTGTCAAAATAATTTTATAAGGGTAAGGAGATTGTTTCCAACTTCTTTAAGAAGAAGTTTTCTTCCTTTGAATTATGCATTTATGTTCATGCACTGATTAAAACGAAGAATACTGTTAATTTTTCTGACTGAAACAGCATTTTTAAGACATGCTAATAAATTAAAAAAAATAGTGTTAAACAGTAATTTTTAAGCACCAGACATTCTGGAAACATGCAAATTTTGCTTGTGTTATAACCAGAATATTAAAATACAAATACAAATGCGACGACCAGCAGCAGGCTCTGGGCCCAACTGGGCTAGTCCTAGTTAAATTAAAGACCTCAATGAAGATCAAGCTATCTTCTCCATTGCTCCTTACCGCCTCTTCCGGTAAACTGTTCCAAGCTCCCACTACCCTGCTAAAAGAGTAATTTTTTCGAATTTCCAGATTAGCCTGAGATTTAAACAGCTTAAAACAATGACCCCCTAATCATGCTCTCCGTGCAGAAATCTGACCCTGCAACATGATTCATTTTAATAAATTTAAATAACTGAATCATGTCCCCTCTGGTTCTCCTTTGCTGGAGACTATACATATTAAGCATTCTTAATCTGGAATCATAGTCTAAATTAGAAAATCCATTTACTAACCTTGTAGCTCTTCATTGTACCCTTTCCAATAAATTAATATCTTTCTTCAGATAAGGAGACCAAAACTGAACAGCATACTCCAAATGAAGTCTTAACAAACTTCTATATAGAGGCAGAAGAACCTTCTTGGACTTGTTTGAAATAGATCTATTAATAAACCCAAGCATCCTATTGGCTTTGTCCTAGCTATGCTGCACATTTGGCTAAACTTGAAGTCCTGATTTATTAAGACACATAGATCCGTAACATTATCTGCCTTACTAATGACTGAAACCTGCAAATAATAGTTTGTATGCTTATTTGCATGACCTAAATGCAGCACTTGACATTTCCCAACATTTACTGCCATACCCCACTTGTCTGCCCATTTAGTAATATGATCCAAATCCTCTTGCAGCTGATTTACTTGTTCCTCATTTTCTACGACCCCCATAATTTTTACATCATCAGCAAAACAATTCATGTTTCCACAAACATTTTATGAATATCATTCATAAAAATGATAAACAAAAGGGGACCTAAAACTGATCCTTGGGGAATCCCACTTAACCCATTAATGCCTAGCGTCCCTTTTTAGGGACGGTCCGAAAAGTGTGTCTGAATTTTCCAAAAATGAACATTTCAACCAAATAATTGTGTTCATTTACATTATTACTTTGGTATTGCTTCAATTCTGTATTAACAGATTGCAGCACATAACCGCTGTAAAGTGTGATCTGTAGCCATTTGATTATGATCTTTATCAAAAATTACATCGTTCGCAATCTCAAGAACAAAAAGCTAAGTTTTTAAAGTTATTAACAAGTAAATCTATCTGTGTTTGATATATGTGCTACTTTGATCGATGTTTTAGTTTACCTTTTTTTGCAATTTTGTAAATTTTAAATTTTTTTAGGATTTTATAGCAATTTAAGAACGTCCCTAAAAAGGGACGCTAGGCACCAAAGGCTGCATTGTTTAACCGTTGCTGATTTCTTGCTTAGAATCTATAATTTATATCAAAGAAGTTAGTAAATGTTTTTAGACTGAAAAACAGATAATAATTGTCATTTTTAAAACTTATTTTATTTTCAAACTCTAATTAAATTAAATTAATTAATATAGATAAACTTAATTATACAACGTTCTTAAATATTTTCTCTTCTTTTTTTTAATTACAAAAAATACTCAAGGTAAATTTTGAAAGAAAGCTATTTCAAAAATGTAATTCTTTAAAACACTAATTATTCCTTATATTTCATTACTTTTCCATTATGCATTTAGGTGTTTATTATTGTTTAGTCTGACAGTTGGGGGGGGGGGGGGGAGAAGCCCTAAGCTGTTTCAGAAGCTTAGCATTTCACCTTGATGAAGAATTCAAGGATTGCATATGTGTCTGTTGTTTGGGAAATGGGGGGGGGGATTGCAGACTTAATTTCAGAATTCCTTGAGCATGCCAATTTTGATCTCTACTGTGAGAATTTATTTACTTCTCTTGCGCTCCTACGTGATTATTTGTCTCAGCAAGGTTTTGTGCAAGAATCGGATTAAAAAATGCTCATGAACTGAAGTTACGTTGTCCAAAAAAGAAAAGAGAGGAAGTTTTGAATAAATGTCGATGACAGGTAAAATAATATTACGTTGGTTCGGTGGAATAATAGCAATGTCATAACTATTGCATTGAATCTTCATGGAGTTTATCCTATTGTAAAGGCTAAGCGATTGTCCAACAGCGAAAAGAAAGTAATTGAAATTGATGAACCAAATATATATGGTTGCTCAATACAAACGTTGCATAGGGAAAAAGATCCCATGCATCAAATATCGGGAACTACCAGTTTTTGATCCACTCTAAAAAATGGTGGTAGCCGCTCTTCATTTTTATTTTAAAAGCTACTGTACAACATGCATTGAGCTCAAGAGAGTTGAGTTAGGTATTATGGGGCTAGTTGTTATATTGTTTTAAATAAGACTCAGGTAAGATGTGCCCATTGAAGTAAAAGACCTTATCGGAATGCAGCAAATGCAATACGTAGGTTTGCAGAACAAATATTTTGCTGACTTTCATACTCAACAACACCAATATTTCCTTGTTCTCTGAATCTACTTCCCAGTTTATGTTAATTGCTGCTTTTATTTCTTCTTATAAATTGTCATTTTCAATATTACATCGTAGGCAGAAAAAAAAATTTTGGTAAAAAAGTATGTACCCTCTGGTGCCTAGCGTCCCTTTTTAGGGACGATTTTTCTTTCTTAAATAAAAAATTTATTTTTTACATGATAATTTTTTTAACTATTTTTTCTGTCCATTAAACACTATTTGTAACCAGTATACAAAGTATCGTTGAAAAATAAAAAGTCAGGCATTAATGGGTTAAAACCTCACTCCATTTAGAATAGTTACCCCTTCTTAGATTGTTTCCTTCCTGTCAACCAATTTCTAACCCAAACTAGAATTTTAAAAGGAGCTGTAAGCATAATTAATTTTTAAAAATAGGTGAAAAGAAATGATTAGACTTGTTTTGAGTAGTTGGTATCAGTGAAGGCTACTTCTGAAGGAAATCCTTCATTCAAAATCTGGAAAATAACTGCTTACTTGTGCAATCTATTCAAGGGGTACAAAGTAAGGTTAGTTTGGGATTAATTAGGATCTGGAACTCTTCCATTGGAGATACTGGCATAGCTAGGGGTTGGCAGGAGTGGCTCGCGCCACGGACGCAGCGGCCAGGGGAGGAAGCATTTTGGCAGAGTTTAAGGGAAAAATGGGTAGGAGTTTTTTTTGTTCAATAGAAAAATGTTGAAGAATAAAAACTTGGAGGCTTTGGTAACCTCTCTTCGGGGCTCCCCTGACTTTATGAAAAGTTAAAGTACCAAGCTGTAGTTGGGTATACAAGGTTTTACAGAGAATGAGTGATTTTAAAAATGTTTCTGGAAAAAACCCGAAAAAGCCCTGGGTTTTCATCTAAAGCCAGAAAAAACTCGCATATTTAACCAAAACCCTAGGCGAGCTGGGTGTTTTTCAGAAAAAATTTCCCCCAGTGTGGTGTTTGGTACCCCCAACGTAGAATTATAATCGACCTCTCGCTCCTGGTCGCACGGATTAGTTTAGCCTAGTGCTCCCGTGCGAAGGAGGAGAGGGATGTTTTTCGAGAGACGGACCCCCGAGGTCAGAGAGAGAGGAGCGAGATTGAACGCTGCCTCTGTGTGTTGGGTCATAGCAAAGTGAATGTGGTTGTTTTATGATTATTGTGTATATAGTGTAATATAGTTGAATGTTGTGTACAGACCAATAAAGGTGAAGTGATTTAAAGAAAATATGTGCAGTCGATGAGTTCACCAACGAACCAAAGCGAGTAACAGTATGGAGAAGGCCGTACTCGCTACACTTAATGGGCAAGAGATAGAATCTATTATTGATAGCGGGACCCAGATTCCTATTTTGAATTCTAGGTACATCCCAAATTTAAACAAAATTAGCCGAGGGAGGGTAATTTTAACTTCTGCTTTTGGGGAAGAGCTAGAAGCAAAATTGTGTAGATTCCCTGTGTCCTTAAAAGCTGATCTTCCGGGAAATAATATTTTGGAGCAAACTGAAATTCTCGCGGCAGTAACAGATAAATTAAATGTCCCATGTTTAATACCTCCCAATGTTCACCAACTGCTAATGAACGCGAACGATTTGAGTTTTAATTTTGAAACTAGTATTCAAGAAGGAAAGGACGACGAACAGGAAAACGAAGCAGTTAGCACCCCGCTAGAGTTCGAAAGTGTTGAGGGGGAAGCGCCAAGTGGGGAAGAAAAATCGCAGCTGTGCTCTTTCTACTCTGAGAGTGACCACAGAGCTAGGGGTAAAGCAGGGCCTGAGGAGAAAATGGGAGGAAACCGGAATTTACCAGCTCAAGGCGTAGAAAGTGAAAACGTCTCTTCCCATTCAGAGTCCTCAAGGTTAAGGGACGAGCAATTAAGATGCCCTGCGCTGGAAGGAGTACGCAAAGATTTGGAGATGGGGAAGGGAAACTTTTGCTCCGTAGAGGGGATACTCTTTCACAAAGATAAAGTTCTGGGCGAAACAGTTATGCAGCTAGTGTTGCCGTTGGATAGAAGAGAGAAAGTGTTGCGCTTAGCGCATGAATCTGTTTTTGGTGGTCACATGGGAATGCGGAAAACGAAGGAGAGAATTCGCTATAATTTTTATTGGCCGGAAATGGCAAAAGAAATTGCAGAATATTGTAAAACATGTAACGGTTGTCAGTTGAGGAAGGAGAATAAAATTTCTGATAGGGCACCGATAACCGCAGTAGCTAGGCCATCTTTACCGTTTGAAGTAGTAAATATTGACATAATTGGGGAGATTAGTCCACCCTCAGCAAGGGGGCACCGTTATGTATTATGCTTAGTAGACCAGCATACGCGTTGGCCAGAAGCCGTACCCCTGAGATCACTTACTGCGAAAGCAACATGCGATGCATTGCTTCAGATATTTTCTCGTACCGGGATTCCAAACGTGATAGCTAATGATTGTGGTAGAAATTTTGTAGCTAGTTTAACTCAAGAATTTATGAAAAGAATAGGCAGTTCTCCACGGTTATCTACGCCCGGATATCCGGCTAGTAACGGCTTGGTAGAAAGATGGAATAAGGTGCTTAAAAATATGTTGCATCATGCAATAAGGGAAGATCCGACGAATTGGGATAGGCAAATACCTTTCATGCTATGGGCTTATAGGGAGGTGCCAAATGGAACAACAGGAATATCGCCTTTTAAATTGATGTATGGCAGGGAAGCTAAGGGTCCACTTGCTATTTTAAAATCTACATGGGCGGGAGAAGTGCATATTCCTACTAACATAACTGAATCTGCTGTAGATTACTTACAAAAACTTAAAATTAATTTAGAAAACGCTGCAGAACAAGCCTCTTTAGTAGCTGCAAATAAGCAGAAGGCATATGAGGATTATTTTAATCGACGCTCATCGTGCAGGAAATTTGATGTAGGGGATCAGGTAATTTTGCTAATTCCAGATTCATCTAATAAATTATATGCACGATGGACGGGTCCTGGCATAGTGGTAGAGCACTGTTCTCAGCATTCATACAAAGTAAAGCTATCCGATGGAAGCGTACGTCATGTTCATGTAAATAAGATGAGAAAATATTATCCTCGCGCTCAAGCTGTCGGAGTCATATTTGACGAAGACGATGAGTTTGGTGATATCTATGAAGCGCCAGTTCGAAGATCTAATGAACCTGATTTTACGTCTGAGATAGATTTGACACACTTGCAAATTAAGAAGAGGGAAGAATTATTAGATGTTCTTCGCAGACATGTTGAGGTGTTTTCAGGAAAATTACAGATCGCTAGAGTTGCAGAGCACAAAATAAGACTTATCGAGGGTGTCACAAGAAAGAAGCCGTACATTTACCGCATTCCAGAGAATTTGAAACCGAAAGTAGATGATCAAATTAGAGAATTGGAACGGTTAAATCTAATCGAGCCTAGTGATGCAGAAATAGCGTATCCTGTAGTTTGTGTTAATAAGAAGGATGGATCGATAAGACTGTGTATAGATTTTAGATCCCTAAATATTGCTACGAGGAAGGACGATTTTCCTATGCAGAATGTTGATGACTTGATCAATAGCATCGGGCAAGCAAACGTAATAACCTCTTTAGATATTTTAAAAGGTTACTGGGAAATACCGCTCGAAGAAGAAAGTCGAGATTTGACTTCATTTAAAACGCATAGAGCTCAATATCGTTGGAAAGTCATGCCTTACGGTCTTCAAAATTCTTCCGCAACTTTTCAACGTGTGATGAACTCTGCTTTGAATGACCATCAACAATACTGTAAAGCGTATATCGATGACATAGCAGTTTTCTCTCCAGATTGGGAAACACATTTAGTGCACCTAGATGTAATTTTGAAGAAATTAAACGAATTGCGCTTTACGGTCAATGTAAAGAAATGTGTATTTGCCAGAGACAATATAAAATACTTAGGTCACGTGATTGGATCCGGTAGACACGAACCTGATCCAGAAAAACTGTCAGCTATCAAGAAACTGTCAACCCCCAAAACGAAGACTCAACTTAGGAGTGTATTAGGACTCTGTAATTATTATAGAAATTACATAAATAATTACTCAAATCTAGTGTATCCATTGACAGAGCTCACAAAGAAAGGAGTTCAAGAGAATATCCCGTAGTCGGAGACTCACGAAAATTGTTTCCGAACTTTAAAGAATGCATTGTGTGACGCACCTATACTATTTACACCTAAGTTAGATGAGCCGTACGTCATTCAATGTGATGCTTCTGCATACGCGATTGGAGCTTGTTTATCGCAACGTGATGAAGGAGGAGCTCTGCGCCCCATCAGCTTTGCTAGCCAAAAGCTCAATAAGACGCAGCAGGCATGGCCAACCATAGAGCGGGAGGCCTATGCCGTTATCTGGAGCCTCCGAAAGTTCGAAACTTGGATTTTTGGAGCTCACGTAGAACTTATTACGGACCATAACCAAAGGAGTGCCGCAATCAGCCAGACTTCAACGCTGGGCATTGGCACTTCAGAGATACGACATTTCAATTAGTCACTGCCCCGGCACAAAACTTGGAAATGCAGATGCGCTCTTTAGTCTAACTGTGGACTAATTGTGAATATGACTGTTTCTAACTTTTTTATGCTATTGAAATTTAAAACCTGGAACTTAATTTTCATGTTAGTTTCTTTATAGGAATGAAAAGAGACTTTAACTATTTAAACGGAAGGAAATATATTAGTATTTTGTTAATTTATGCCAAGGAGGTAACTTTTTAGTATTTGTTTGAAATTTGCTTAGATGTCTATAGAGAATTTTTGGTATTATTATTTTGTTAGTACAATGTGATGTGTTAGTTATTATGTGAATGTTGTTTTCATATGTGTGTGTTGGGATTGCCGGACAATTTTTCTCAGATAGTGATTTCTGACTGCAGCTGTAATCACAATCTTGGGGGGGAGGTGTAGTGTTCGGCACCCCCAACGTAGAATTATAATCGACCTCTCGCTCCTGGTCGCACGGATTAGTTTAGCCTGGTGCTCCCGTGCGAAGGAGGAGAGGGATGTTTTTCGAGAGACGGACCCCCGAGGTCAGAGAGAGAGGAGCGAGATTGAACGCTGCCTCTGTGTGTTGGGTCATAGCAAAGTGAATGGTTGTTTTATGATTATTGTGTATATAGTGTAATATAGTTGAATGTTGTGTACAGACCAATAAAGGTGAAGTGATTTAAAGAAAATATGTGCAGTCGATGAGTTCACCAACGAACCAAAGCGAGTAACGGTATGGAGAAGGCCGTACTCGCTACATCCAGGTTTGTTTCAAACCCTGGTTTTGAAACAAACTGTATTTGAAATTAAAGCTGTCATAAAAAATGCTTTGTAACGAATTGCAAGTATTATTGGTTTTGAGTAAAAAACCGAAAAACTGACGTTTAAAAACACAAATAAATGAAGTTAAAATTGGCAAACATGTTTCAAAAGCATAAAGCAGCCTTCTTCAGTTCCCCATTTCTTGCTTGGCACTGAAGAAGGAAGCTTTATGCTTTTGAAACATGTTTGCCAATTTTAACTTCATCTATTTGAGTTTTTAAACGTCGGTTTTTCGGTTTTTTACTCATTTTAACACAAAGTGAACAGCTTTTAATATTATTGGTTTTATTGATTTTATGTGAAACGATGGGGAGAGGTAGAAATGTCCCGAGCTAAAATTGTTAAGAGGAAAACTCTGAATCTTCCTAAAGAAATTCCAATTTTACCAGACATTTAATACAAGCAGCATTACACAACATCTAATGACATATGAGAAGGAACATAAGAGGCATCATAAAGACAATTTGAAAAGAAAAAGAAAATCAAAGTTGCAATATTGTCTTTATCTTTTTCGCATCTATCAACAAAGATTTTCTGAAAAAAGATATTTTAATTTTTAACCTAATCTTTGGTTTGGTTCAAGTTTTATTTTTTAGTAAATAAGACATTTCCTACCTGTTCACTTTATTTTTTGTAGTACATTTTGTTTGGAAAATTTAAGAATTTCATATTTATACTTACACATGCTTGCAGTTTCTTCATATTTTCCTTTCACACATAATGTATTTATCACATACAGGACCAAGATTTAAGCACTTTTAAAATAATTCAGTATCATAGCTTAAATTGTTCATATTTTGTGATTTTACAATTCCAATTTTTCTATCTGAACATGCATGTGTTAAATTTAATCTCTTATTTTTTTAAACTGCTTTAAATCATTTGAAAAAAAATTTTTAGACCTTACTTTTAATGTTCATTTTTAACAACAATTTTTAAATTTTATGTTGAGAGCAAAATATAAAATGTCTCTTTTTTTTTCAGATAAAACTTAATGGTGAGTACTTTTTAATTTAATTTAAGCTTTGTTCCTAAAAAGAAATAGCTGTATATATTTTGAAAAATTGTTCTTTACTTTCTTTCTTTTTCCTTTGTTCTTTAAACTTAATACCCTTTTTTTGTTAATAGATCGTGTCAGAGAGTCTTTACAAGAAATTTACATAATGAGTGATATGTAAGATAATTTTTTACGTAGATTAAGTAATAAAAAAGTAGCTTTTAATTATATTTTAAACAGGAATCTTGTTTTAAAAAATATTTAAAAACTCATTCTGAAGTGTTGCTTTTTTAACATTATGTTATTTTTATGAAAAGAAATTATTGCTTTGTATTAGCTTTGCGCACTAGTTTATTAAAGGCGGGCATTGCATGAGACCAGTGGTAAATATATATCTAAAAGCTTCTTTAACCAATCAACATGAAATTAAAGTTTTTGAATACCATGACTTTCGCAAAAACTTCTATATCATTTAAATATTTTTACAAAGCTCAAGTAAGACTTGCAAACAGCTAGTCTCTCAAACGGTTTCTTTTCTCGCTAAAAGTCCCATTTTTAGTCTCAAATCTCTTTGGAAGGAAACAATAATCATAGCTAGAAAAATTTGATAGTTGCAAACACATAATCATGAGAGAAAATTGGAAATTCTTTTAAAAGCCTTATACTAAAATCAGTTGCTAGTATTTTATTTGTTAACAAATAAACATAACATACAATAAAGGTAACATGAAAACTTTAAATCATTGAGTTTTCTCTCCTTGTTGGCCAAAATGACATTGGTTACTAATTGCTTGAATAAAGGATTAGTTGTCTTTAAAGTTTGCTAAAAAATGTTTGAATTCGAGTTCTATGTAACATAAAACCAACAAATTTCAACAACAACCTCTAAACAAATTCTATCAGACACAGAAAAATCCAGTTCTTTTTGGTACTCTTATTTTTTTTAAATAATGTTCAAATATGTTTTCAGTGCAAAAAGCAGGAAATCTCGCACTGAGTTTTGAGGTTTATAATAAATATCTTCGTTAATTAATGTTACGCAAGACCTAGCTATGAATATTCTCAATCAACTCTCCTTTCAAGCAAAAAAGAAAAAAGAATTATCAAGGTTGGTCTCTCTTTTAGGTGCTACAGTGTCACAGCAGATACACAGCTATATTGCCGTGCTAAGTGCAAAAGTGGTATCTGCAGTTGAGCTCAAACTGAGAAAATACTCTTTAACCTTTTGGATCTGGGCTGTTCATATAGAAATTTTTCTTTCGACCCAGGTCGTACGACAGTTTAACCACAGATTGCTTTTTCATTGACAAGAGAAGGTATAAACTTTCGTACCAGACGTATGAAACCTTGAAAAAATCCCCGAATCCAAAGGGTTTAAATGAAGATTTCAACCCCGTCCTCTAAACTAGACGAGACTTATGGTACAACATGTGTATCGCCTGGTTCTTAAAGGTTAAAGTTTTGCGTCTCCATGTATTGGATTTGGATGATACTTTTTCAGACATCTTTAAAAAATGTTTCTTGTTCTCAAATAACCGTAAAACATTGTACCGTATTTTCGCGTAGATAAGCCGCACCACCGTATACGCCGCACTTCGCAAAATTCGGGAGAAAAAAATGCGTTTCATCAGATACGCCGCATCAGCGTATAAGCTGCATAAAATTTTGTCAAAAATTCTATCTGCGAAAACCTACACCTACGCTGTATACTGGTATTGACATAGTTCAAAAACAATGACAAAGAATTAGTAACATTGATTTGAAAACAGTGTTTCAATATTATAAATAAATAAAACGTTGCAACATTTTAGCGCTAACTGCAACTTATAGTAACCCTGTTCTGCTCCAGATGGTTTCTACTGCAACCCTACTTCCCATTCTCAGGGCAACGCAACGGCAGGCAGCGTTTTTTTTTAATTATTTGTTTATCGTTTGGATTCATTCGTTTTCCTTTATTAGACACCTTAGTTATGGTTGATGTTTTTTTTTTTTTCTTAATTTATTCCACTTCCTTCTCGGATCTAGGAGAATAAAATAACATCTGAATAAGCAGAAATGCTATCACCCTTTTCAAAATAGATCTTTTCAAGGGCGTTGGTTGCAGTTCTGGGTTTTCGATGTCAGACTCTAATTTGTTTTGTTTTTAAGCAATAACTAAACATAACATGAACTTTGAAAAAAAAAAAAAAAAAAAAACTTTTACATCGTATAAGCCGCCATGGCGTATAAGCCGCAGGAGTAAAAATTCAGCTTTTAAACACGTATAAGCCGCGGCTTATCTACGCGAAAATACGGTATGTGGGTAAAATACGTCACAAAGAACCAAATGGCGGCGATAACTCAATTTTGTTAAAAAGTGCAGATACGACTTTTGTGCTTAGCACGGCAGTATACATGTACATAGACGGACCAAACTTATAACCCTCTCCTCCTTGTTACATCAGAGGTTAAAAACACTATGGTTTAAACAATTTTTAGCGTTGCTGCCATGTATTCCTCATTACTTTATTTTATGTTTATATTTTTTTTCTTTTGAAAATCTAGTCTTGTTTTATGAAGTGTTGCTTTTAGCTAGAATATGGGAGTTAAGCTCTCCTATATTGATGTTTCCTTGGACACAGAACAGTTTTTTACGATGGGGAACATTTCCTTAAAATCCAGGACATTCGGCAACCCGAGTGTTTTACAATCTGTTTAGGAATAACAAATACCTTTTACATATATTTTTGATAGTTAGTGTGTTTTAATTCCTTTTAATGCTATTCGTCCGTTGTCTTTCAAATTTAATAAAACTTCATTATCCAATACTGTTAAATTTACATTCATATATTTAATACTTTCAGAATAATTGAAGAGGTTTTGGATGAAGTTCGAGAACATGTAACTTGCTTGTATAGCTTGACTGAAGCAGTTTCAACAATAGACTTCCTTCTTTCTCTTGCTCATGTGTGTACTCTTTCTGATCATGGTAATTGAAAATGCAGAAAGTTTTAATCTTCTTAAATTTCTACTATCATGTTTGGATTTAATGTTTGTTATCACTTTTCAAAAATATTTATTTTCTTGTTGTGTAAAGTCAATTGTTCTTTGAAGAAAAGCTTTGAGTTGAAGTTTTGTGTGGATTCTTAACATTGTTATAAACCTAGAGGTGCTTTAACTTGATTAGATTAAGAATGGCAAGGTTAAACCGTAATTCAGTTAAATCCCATTACAACAAGCTCCAAGGCATCTCAAATTTTGTTTGTTGTACTGGAATTCAAGCAATGTTGTTTTTGCATATGGATTTATTGAAAAAATCAATCCATACACTTAAGACAGCTCGATAATCACATAAGAGCAAATAAGATAGCAAAAAACAAGTAGTAAAAATAAGAACTAGAACAGACAGATCGACAGGTTCACATTTTTCTCACCTCAAAACACTACTTCTGAATTTTTCGATATTTATTTTATTTTTAACTTTTTTTTTTTTGGATTTTGCAATATTTTAAAGATGCATAAAGCCACTTTTAATGCTTTTTCCTTCTTTCTTTTGTTTTAACAGGAAAGTAGGCTAAAAAAGATATTACATAATAAGTCAATCATAATAATGGCTTGTCTAAGTATAACATTATTCTTACTCTCTTCCATTGTTTTCACTTTATTGGTAGTTTTAAGCAGGGCTGCGGAGTCGGAGTCGAAGAGTCGGAGTCGGACTGATTTTGGACCAAAGGAGTCGGAGTCGGAGTCGCTGAAAAACATGTCGACTCCGACTCCGACCACCTCCGATTTGGATGAAATTTTATAGAGGTGAAAACATATCTTTGAAACTAACAGATACAAATTTTCAGCGTCCAATATCCAAATCCTAAGCATCTAGGATCATTAAAAAGGGCTTCAAATGACGGGTCTTTGCAGCAAAAATGCAATGTGTTAAAATAAAGTCTGGCCATTAAACAAGAAAAGGATTAGTTTTGTACGGAGTCAAATGACAAGAGCGGCACTTGTCTATTGCTCTGGAGAAAATGAACTTTTTGGGAGGTCACAGTAACCTCCGAGAATTGAGATAAATGTGGTGAAATTACCTGCGAGAATTCTTGAGAAAATTGAACTTTTTGGGAGGTCACAATGACCTCTCATGACCTCCAACTGGGATACCCCAGCTTGCTATCCCCCACCCCCCTCTAAAGTGAGTCCTGGCTGCGACCATGAATAAAAATGAAACTTTTTAAAATGGACTTAATATTTCAACTTTTGTTTAGGGTTTTTCCATCTTCATATTTGGGTAAAAAAATAATAATAAAAAAAAAGGAGTCGGGAGTCGGAGTCCGAGTCGGAGTCGAAAGTTTTAAAATCCCGGAGTCGGAGTCGACCATTTTTCCTCCGACTCCGCAGCCCTGGTTTTAAGGACATCTTGAAGATATTAGCAACAAATATGAATGAAGTTTCATCATTACAAATCAAGTTTCACTACAGCAAGAGTTGTTTCAGGAAAATTTTACCGAAAACTAAAATTTTCTGAATTAATATATTTACCCAATTTGAACTTTGGTTTGAAATATTTGATTTAGAAATATGTATATCAATATAGTAAAAATTTCTTTATGTATCATGCATGAACGTGTGCAGAAAATATTGTTTTGTTTTTCTTTTGATTTAAAGGTTTGTCTAATATATAGTTACATTTTCATTCATATTTCAAGTTCCTCCTGAATTTTCTGATACTTTTGCTGTTAAAAATGGCAGGCATCCAGTAGTAGAGAAGATTAGTGGAACCACTTTTATTCCAAATGATACAGTAAGTACAAGTGTTGCAAATGTCCATTTCATCGCTATTAAAAAAGAATGCATGCATTTGCTATTTTCTTTAGGTGTTATAATGTAGTTTTTTTTTCTCACCTAGTTCTTTTGCGAGGAAAAAAATTTTATGATATTGACTGGTGCAAACATGGTAGGATAAGTTTTTTTTTTTAATTTTTAGTGATTAAATGTATAACCTGTTTTCAATATTTACAAATTTGTTTTTACAAATTACAGACATGAATAAAAAAGTTAAATATTTCTGTTTTAACTGTCAAAAAATTCTACGAGACAATAATTTATATACTGTATACCATATACTTGAGAAATCATTACATAGTTTTGCTGATTTATTTTCTATTATTATCTTTTAAAATGATCGATATTTCATGAAAATCTTGTAATTTTTCTCTAAATGCTGTTGAGTTTTATTACTTGCAGGAAATATGCATAAAAGTTTATAAAGTTCTTACAAAGTTGCTAGTAAAAAAGATAAATTTTTTTATGCATACGCAATAAGTGTTGAGTTTCTATCTCTTACTTGAAGAACTAAAAGCATGATTTACAAATTAAAAATAATATATAATTTTCCAAAAATGCTGTCCAAGAATTCAAAATTTAAAGTTATATTATTCAAGATTTTCAACTTGTGTTCGATTCAAGACTGTTTCTTTTTATTTCAAGGTATTCAAGAAATAATTTACTTTTGAATTTAAAAATTTAATGATGCATATTTACACTGCAGAATTAATATAAAATGCCTTAATTTGATTGCCACAATAAGATTAACTGACATGAAAAACAAATTGAGTGCTTGATACAGAATGGTATCCAGCCTATTTAAATATGAATTTCATGTCGTTGAGGAATCACATGCTACAAGATAAAACTTTGAAATTCAAGTTTAACTGAAATGCAAAAATATAGGCAAAGTTAGGAACTTAAATAAAAATACTTAGTACACAGATAGTTTTCCTTTTAATTGGCTAAATGAGAAATTATTGTTGCTTTAATAAAATTAACTGTAAGATAAGAAATAATGATAGCTAATTTTAAAAGATTGTGAGTAATTTTATTTAGTATCTCTCACTCTGTAGATTACATTTAAACGACCTCTGTAGTAAAGATTTCATGACTAGTTTTAAGTATCTTAGTTTAAAAGTGTAATTATCATTATGTCATCAACAAAAGAATAGATTTTTTTTTTGTGTGTGTGTAAAGTTAACTTTTTCTGTTTGATTTTCATGAAAAGAGTGGAAAAACAACTTATTTGAAGCAAATTGCAATATTGCAAATCATGGCGCAAATGGGTGCTTATGTACCTGCTGAGTTTGCCTCTTTCCGCCTCACTGATCAAATATTATCTCGCATGGGAAGTAAGGATGATATTGAAAGAAATTGTTCTTCTCTAATGGTGCAGGTAAGTGAATCAAACATATTTTACCTTGTGTTTCAGTAAATATTTAAAAATGTTTGATGAAAATCTGATATTTTTTTATTTTGATATAAAAGAAAGTCATTTAATTATTATTATTGTTACTGCTTTTGAGGAAATTTTGTACGGTTTTTTAAGGCTTTACACAACTGATGAACTTACTCTATTATTAAAAAAAAGAAAGAAAAGTCTCATTACGTAAAATGTACGACTAGATGTGTAGACCTATGAGACTCTATGAAAAGTATTTTTAACCATGGCGTAAATGCAACAATTGAAATCAGCAACAATAATGTGTTTTAGTTTCATTTTATACTACTTTCCATGATTAACTTTTTCTATATAGATTAGTTCACATATGTAAAAATTTATTTTCATAAAATATGCTTAATCGGAGTATTCATGCATTATTTATCTTCACCAGATATCTTATCTGGATGAAATCATCAAGATGATACCATTGATAGTTCTTGCTCCAATTGTTCGGGCAGCATTTCCCTTATTTTTGCAAAGTAGTGGAATGTGGGGCAAAGTGAAATGGTAAAATATTTTCAGTTTGCAGCCCCACCTATCTAGTAGTAGTTTAACTAAGTTCCTAGACATATAGTTGATTCCTGTCAAAAAATAAGGAACTCCAAAGATCAACAAAAAAATAAATAAATTATTCAAGCCATTTTCAAATTTTTTTACCTTTGTGTAAAATTCGTAGTTTTTCAAAATATTTCTTGGTCTTATGAAATCATAAAATTTCTGTAATTATTATTTAAACTATTAGTTGAGATCTACTAATTTCCAGTGTAGTCCTTATTTAGTTTATACTAGGCATTTTTTGATAGTAAATGTTCAATGTAGTTTGTCAAGTGCATGCGGCAAAGTGTAATAGATCATTTTGTTTACTTATTTATTCATGTATTAAATCACGTACGTATTTCTTTATTTATTAATTTATTTACATTCTTTTACTTAAGTATTTACTTATTTACTCATTCATTGGCTCATTTTCTTATTTATTCTCTTTTGTTCAGTCATTTTTTTTCTTGCATATTAATTTATTTATTTATTCATTTATTTTCTTATTTGTTTATTTTTCATTAATAATTCTTTTTTTTGTTTATTTACGCATTCATTTGGTGAAAACTACTGTAAATCGTCGAATAGAACATTTTGCATAACAAAAAATTTTTGTTTTTCACTTTGCCCCATGATTTTTTGAAGTGAAAAATTTCCACATTTTTTTGAAGGTACAAAATAACTGCCAAGGATGAAAAATGTTTTAACGAAAGTTGCATTACAAAATATATTATTTTTTCTTGATGTAAAGTAATTTTTAGAACAAATTTCCCCATTTGTTCTCTTTGAAACGGGTAAGTAAACTTAGCTCTTTCACTTTGCCTCACATTTCCCTACTGTAGGTGCGTGCAGGCTAAATAAGAATTGCCATTTTCTAAGACTCAGTGCTATAGTTACTGAGAATTCAAAACAAGATAACATCGCCCACTCAAACCAACCTAAACATAGTGTTAAGAATATAACTATAGTAATTATCACTTTCCAATTTATTGCCATATTCTCTATTTCGTATTACCTTTTGATACTTGTAAACTATAATGAAATAATAAGAGATTGAGAAAATAAACCCGGAATAAATGAAGAAAATGTATTTCTATGAAAAATTTGAGTGTGCAAAAAAAAAGGGGGGGGGGGTAAGACAATGAATAATGAATGAAAAATTCTCTACTTATTGAGAAGCAGTTGCCCCTTCTTGTCTGCCTCTAGATATGCTCATGTTGGTATTTGTGTATATTTTTTGTTTTATAAATAAGCTTCATCAGTTTTATTTTGCTATTATTGCTTGATTCCTACAAATCCAAACTCTAATTTATGAATTAAGTTAAAAATGTATTCTGTAGTGCAACTTTTTACTTCCTTTTTAGATGAAAGAAGCAAATTATATTGTTCAACAAGCTACAGATAAATCATTAATAATTATAGATGAACTTGGAAGAGGTACCGTCTGAAATTTAATTACATAAAGATTTACGATTATCATTTTATGTATGACTTATAAAAAGGATTACCATTCTTGTATTTAAGAACTTGTAATTTTACATGACATCTAAAAGATTAAAAATTCCTTTCCATAAATGTTTAAAATTATTACAAAAGTACATTTGATTTAGGTAAGGATTTTCAGAATTGCTTTTAGGACTTTTACAGAAAAAAATAACATATTTTTTACAAACAATAAATGCATATAAATTTAAAATAATAATAATAAAATCTAAATATTCAGCCAATCACATTCATTCCATCAGTCATGTTCAATCACCAATCACGTTCATCACATCAATCACTTTCATTCCATTAGTGACATTCGACCATTCAATCTCGTTCCTTAAATGAATCGTGTCAAATTATCATTCAGGTTCATTATATCAATCACGTTTATTCCATCAGTCACCTTCAATCACGCATTCATGTTTCATTTACCAATCACATTCATTCCATCATTCACGTTCTGTCAACTAGTAAGGGAAAGTGATTGATTGAAGCTAATCATAAATAGCCTTTGAACTCATAATTAGTTCTTACTAAATCTTTTCGGCCATTAATAATGTCCCTTGATGTAAAGAATCAAAATAAATTTACACCAGTCAACACACTTTCTCGATTCCCATACAGACCCTTAAGAGGTCTCTCTATGATGTCATACAATCTGTCCTAGAAGAGGGATTTTTTAAGTTTTAAATGTTAGTAAGTCGGGAATGTTTTACTTAATATGATTGCTATTTCTTCAGGGTTGTATAAAAAGTTAAATTTTGTAATTCTTTCAAAATTTGATTTTCTGACACAAATTTCCTTAATCTAAATTTGGTCTGCAATTTAAAGATTGTTTCAAATTGGAGCTATATGCTTATCCCTAACAGTTTAGAAATAAGCTGTTGAGCTACTATTAGAATGTATAAAACGGAATGAAACAGAATTTGCCATTTTTCCTTTCTTCTATTTGTTATCATACAATTAATTGAAATCATTTAACTAAAAATTTTCAATTTGTTATTTTAATATGCCTTTTTACTGATTATGATACTTAATTTAGGATTTTAGTAATAATGTCATGGGTTTTGTAGGTACAAATATAGAAGAAGGATGTGGTTTAGCATATGCTATAAGTGAGGCACTTTTACAGACAAAGGTATGTACGTTAGTTGTCTCTTGTAAAATCTCCATATAGTTAATATTTCTGAATTTAAAAAGGTGTGCTGCTACTCATGGATAGTAAACACTATTTAGTTTTGTGAATGTAAATAAATAAATGGTGAACAAGGTTAGCAGAAGTCTATGTATGAGTCTATTCAGAATATAGTTACTGAATACTAAATTAAAAAGACAATCAGCTGCTTTAATTCTTTGTGCAGCCACAATGAAGAAAAATTTGAAGTTCAAATACTAATTTTCTTTTGTTTTTCAGGCTTTCACTTTGTGTGCTACACATTTATCAGAACTTGTCCAACTATCTTCAGTGTATCCAAATGCTCAAAAGTAGGAATATTTTTGATATGTTTCTTTTTAGACATTATGAAAGTGATATAAATCTATGTTCAGTGTCGAACTGTACCATGAACTATGAAGTATTTGAGTTGAAAACTGTCCAATTTATTGACAATATATGTACTAAAAGCAGTTTAAACTGAATTCAAAAAGAAAAAAGCTAATTTGAAATTCTCAACTTGTTTAAACCTTTCTCATGGGGCCTGGTGTGAAGGGATGTTTTTGAATTTAAATTTGGTTCTGTCACCCTTTTTATTTCATAACATACATAGTTAAGTATTTTTTTATACCTTACTTTCAACTGTAATAAATAAATATGACCAATTAATAGCATGATATGCAATGAGTTACCACTCATAAGCCAGGGCAAAGCAGAACTGAAGCAAATACGCCTACAGCTCAGTTATGACATTCCTGAGACTGCAGTTTTGTCCTTATTCTGGACTTGTGAGTCAGGAATAGCCAATAACTGATATATCTGCCTTCAGCTCGTTTATTGGTTATTCCTGACTGATGAGTCCAGAATAAGGACAAAACTGCAATCTCAAGCCATCATGAAAGAGCTGTGTTTGTATTTGATTCAATTAATAGCATGATTTCAGCATTTGTGTTCTAAATTAGGAGTAATTAGTTTCCTGTAGTATTGAAAATTTTGAAGAGTGTGTACCTTCAGCACTGTTATGTAGCAATGTGTGTTCCCTTTCTTTTCTGCGTCAAGTATATCAAAAGGAATTTTTGTCAGCATGTTTAGATGAAAAAAAAAAAAAATCAAACAAGCAATTTGTACGCACTTCTATTTACAGACTGACAATCACTCTGGAAAACAAGAAAGTTTATCAAGAGAAAATATTGCCTATTTGGATTAAAAATTGTTTATTAGTTATATTATTGAATGCAAAGCGCTTAAGATGGGTGATTTTAGTCCCAGTAAATTGTTTTTAAATATTTTCCTAAAACTATGCTTTGTGAAATATGATGCTTATTGAAGTTAGTTGTTAGAATATATATTTTATTAAAACTACCTATTTTGTAGCTTAATGCATTTTAAAGCCTACAGTTAAGTTCTTTATTTGTATTCAGTTTTTACTTTCTTTTAACTTTATTTTATTGTTTCTCTTGATTTCAGTTACCATTTCAAAGTTGACTATGACATTAATGAAAATGATGGTTATCTCTGCAGTTTTACATACAGTTTAACCCAAGGACCTTGTAAAGAAAAATATTATGGTAAAGTTTTTCTCCTTATTATTACTTTAAACGATTCACTAAAACTATTGCACTGCACTTCAATTAAATAAGTTGTTTGCATTGAATCTTTATCTGTCAGTTAAAAACTGAAAACGTATTTGAAAAATGAGTGCTTAAAGATGTAGTTTAAGAATTAGTATCATTTGGCCCAAATGGAAACAGAATTTCTATGTTTCAAATTTAGATCTTTCTCTTTTTTTTTTATGATTTGAGATAAAGTTTTGTGCATTGTGTTCAAGACTGCACTCTCTGAGCATAACTGGATAAGAAAAATTTGACTTTATATCTGTTTAATCACAAATGAAATCAGGCTTCCTTTTATTCCGGCATGCTTCCTTTTACCTCAAAGAATAGGAGGTAGATTGAAAGTGATTTATTTCCCCATGAGGTTGATGCAGGTAGCTATTAGCAACATACACAATTGGTTATAAGAAGCTCAAAGAGTTTTACACTAACAATACTCAATTAGTGGCCCAAAGGTCATGTTTGTTGAGCTAAACAACAGAGTGTACAAGAGTCCAATAATATATCAATGAGGCAAAAACATAATACTTTAATGTCGGATACAGACAATTACAAGTAGACAAAAAAGACATGTTAACAGATTGCGATACATCATGAACTCTGATCTGATCAAACATATGCATATTACAGATGAGGTGACGCTGCAAGGCATTGAATCCATACAGGGGAGAAAAAAAAACCATGACTCATAAATGTTCAACCTGTTGAATCCTCCAAATGTGAACTGAAATAATTTAGAAAGAAAATTCATACAAAGAATTAAATTATATTCTGAATATAGTTCGTGTTTGTCACTTGATGTGAAATCAGCATTGGTTTTGTCATTAACTAAAAAATAATTTTATTTAAAACCTTAAAGGAAAGCATTTATTCTTAAAACTAATGCTTTACTATTGCTTTCCAGTATTTGCAATAGCTTCTAAGCAAGTAAGCTTCTAACTTTTTGACAAGTATATGTTTTGTGTGAAGCATTTTGCATGTTTGAGTGATTTTCTTTTTGTAAGCTAAGTATCAAGACTATGTACACATGAAAAAAACTCTTCTAACAATATTTATGTGCATTTAGGCATTAAAATGGCAGAATTTTCAAAAATACCCTCACCAGTAATTTCAGACGCCAAGCAGTTAGTTAATGATACATTTGCAGATGATGAAAATGTAAGTTACTTTTCTTTATACTTAACTTTAAAGCAAAATACTTCTAATGATTTCAAAGTGGCATATATGTCTTATCATTATCTTTCTCCTGTCATGCATTATGTAGCAAATGCATCCAAATACTGCAAATACCTCCTTATCATTAACTCTGAAGCATCTATGGCAGCTAAAAAGAGTGAGATTTTAGGATTAAACTCTGGGTACTGAATACTTATTGTAAATTATATTTGCTATCTTCATATGAGGTTTGGGGGCAAGGGGGTTGCCTCATTTTTGAACATTCATACTTTCAAATTGCACTCGGATGGGCATTCTTATAGTTGTAGAACCATTATCCAGTTGGGAAAAAGAAAAGGAATGTTTCCAAACTCATTTCCTCAGAGTTTAAAATGCCATGGTGTCTCAAATATTAAAACATATATCAGAGCTCGTGTCAACTGGATGGCACATGGATTAAACATTGGTTCTGGATTTCTTTAGTTTTGCATATTTTTATTCTGTCGCTTTATTTCCTCTCACTCCCACACTAAAATAAACTTCAAAATGAATAGCAAAAATTGCATTCATATGTAATGCATTGTTTAGTTGCTTATAACTGAATATTTAAATTTACTGTAAATTTAAAAATTGTAATTTGAAGCCTGCTTAAAAATATATTTACAAATACAGTATCCAGTAAAAATTGAATAATTTGTCATATCTGAAATGAGTAACATGATATACTATAAATTTTCAGTAAAGGGGAAGTCGGATGACCCAAGGAAAAAAAATCCAAGTAGAAAGTTCTGTCCGTAAAAATTAAAGCAGAACAGTGGTACCAGCACTCATAATATAAGTCGAAATATCAATGAATTAAATGTTGCTATTTTCTTTTTGTACAAACATATTTCATTAATGTTTATACTAGCAATTGTTTTACACATCGAGAATTGGTAATGCAAAGCAAGATTTTTTTTTCTTTTGGAAAAATGGCTTGATTTTTTTCGACCAAATTATTAACATTCTTATTGGGAACAGTTTCATGACCTTAAGGAGCCCCCGAAGCTCCTAATCTAATCCCTGTATTGTTAGTGCAGTGGTATCCTCACTCAAATTGTGACCCTGGGTATGAGATATAGCTTGTTCAAATAATTTGCTTTTTCATGACTTTATTTCAATTAGAAACATCTTAAGCTGTTTTTGGCATTTCAATTTCATGTGGCTTACTTATGACTCAACATAGAGGTTATTATACTCTGCTCCTTTAAAATAGGCATATCAAGCTTAGAAATTATGAAAACAAAATATGATAATAGTATAGATATAAAAAGTACTTTAAACGTGAAGACAAGCTTTGGATGTAAAATAGCATGATCAGTACAAAAAAGGTGAGCTACGAACCTGTTATGTATTTGTATAGATAGAAAATAAATTCTGTGCTGTCATCAGCATAAATTAAACACAGAAGCTGAAATACTAATTATTAGATGCATTAAACCCAAATACACATTTATTCTTTGGTAATCTTTAGTATTAGTTTTTGTATACACTTTATAACAATACTTCCTCTGTAACTCAGTTATCATAGTAAAAATTGCAATTAAAAATGTAGTAGCTATATCTCTAATATAAGCATACTTTCTGGGGTGCGCCGATGGAAGGTCATTGCCAGATAGTTTTTCGGACGAATCGGCAAATTTCGACACAGTAATAAAGTACAGTTAGCAAAGTTGTGATTAGGAGTTTCAATCAGCAAATTGAGAAATGTTTCCCTTGGAAAGTTTAAGATTGGGGAGTTCCTGCATGAATTACACTAAAAGGGATTCTGCTTACCTGTAGTCTTATATTTTTGAAGGCGATTTAATGGATGTTGACGGTGATCCAGTGGATAAAAATGGCTCACATTCAGTTGATGGTGACAGTTTTCTTCCTATGGTTTCCATAGTTATAATCGCATAAATTAGAAATTGTAACAACCAAAATAGGAGCGTTGTTTAGTTCTGCTTACTCAAAAGGAGACTAATAGACCACATGAAATTGTGTTTATTTTTGTTGCATCATATAGATGGCGTCGCTGTATATGATGACGGACGTCAAGGTATCAGGGACTTGGAATGAATGATTCGAAGGTCTATGATCCCCCCACTTCCCCTTTATCATTTGCATTTTTGCCCGTTGAGACCTTTCTTTTATCAGCCTTGTCTTGAAGCTTTTTGTTTCATTTTTGAGCCAAATTTCAGTCCCAACAGGAAAAGAAAAAATGCATAATAAATTACGCAGTCGTAGAAAGACAACCTCCCGAAAGAATTTTGCAAATATTCTTCAGAAGTTTTTTTTTTTTTGTACATTTTTGGTCAGTGCTCTGGTTCTTTTTTTTTTTTCCTTCCTTCTTTTCTTTCCTTTCTTTTTTGCTCAAGGAGGAGTAGCAATCGCCCGCCCCCTCTTGAATCCGCTCTTGTTCCCTACTAGTTCATGGACAAGTGTCAATTTTTAAACTATATGCTTCGATTATTAGCCCCAACCCCGGTTTTACGTTTTCACGCTTGGTATGTTTTTCATCACTGGTCCAACGGAAAATGTAAAATAAGAATTCCATTAAAGTTATTTAATACAGGAAACATGTCAAAGCATTTTAGCTTATATTTGTTATTTAATTTAAATATTTAGACTGTGCTTAAACTTTTGCACCATATAACAGCGTTTGTGCGCTCCTTACAAACTCCTTATAAACTCCTGCTTTTTAACAAGAAAAAAAAGGGCCCTTAAAACTCCTGAATTTTGCTATAATCTCCTTACAAACTCCTTATTTTTAATTCTGTGAATACAAGCCCTTGAATATTTTCTTCTACCACTAATCCCAAGAATGTTCGAGTATTATACCGGAATTCTGGTATTTTTTCAGGTGTTAATACCGGAAATCCTACATCCGAATTTTTTTCCCCTTACTCCACATTTTCGACGATTAAGTCGATAATTATTAATAATACCGTTTTAACATCTACTATTTTCAGTTAGCTTATTACAATTTTTATTATAATAATTACTTTTTTACGCTGATTCTAGTTACAAAATTATTAAGGAGTGTCTTGTTTTTAAGAAAATACTAATTTTCATTTTTTTACGTTTTTATTTTTTATTTTTCTTTTAAATTCATTCTTAAAATAAAATATTTTTCAATGGTTAACCCCCCCCCCCCATACTTGAATTTAATTCTTAGTCTGCGAACATTCAAGTAGCAATAACTGCATATTTAATTTATACTTTCAATTTAGTATGTCACTCAATATATTGTATGGTGGCAAAAATAAATAATATAGGAGTTTTAAAAACATATTTTGAGATATGTTGCTAAAAAATAAGTATTTCGACTGGGAAAGTCCTTAAAAATTTATATGAACTCCTGAAAAACGCCTTAAAAACTCCTTACTTTTAATTTTCAAATTTGAGTATGAACTCTGTATAAGCATAAAAAAATGACATCAAAAGAAGATCAACTACAGTCAAGTGAAAACAATAGGCAATTGTGACTGCTTAAAAAAAATTAAATAAATTGAAAAAAAAGTAAAAATAGTGATAATGGGGAGTGGGGGCCAGCCGGTTAGGATGAAAGCTTGTATTAGAATTTCCTTTTTAGTTTTTTTTTTTTTAACTTTTTAACTATTTCACCCTGCTTAGTTTAGGGAAAAGCAGATTTGTACTCTTTTATGCTATGCAAATGTTGTGTAGAGAGTAAGTACTTTGTTATTGTATGTATTCGAAGGTGATTAAATCCTATTTGATATGAGTTTTTAACTTCAATTTAGATGCTTATATTTATTGTTTTTCCAGGTTGATAAAACAGATCAAAATGATTCAGTTAATCAAGATGAAATTAATCTTGCAATTCATCTTATACTTGTCACCCAGAACTCTCTATTGGAAGAAAACGAGTTAAGATCTCACTTAAAAGCTTTAAAATCTCAAATTGGTGCACAGAACTAATGCTTTTCAACTTCTAGCATATTGGACCCATTCATCATTTTACTGATTGCTTTTGTTAAATTTTTTTTTCTTAGCAAAATTTTGTTGTTCTGTCAAATTTTATTATTAAGTATTTGTGATGTTTGTAAAATGTAACAGTATTAAATCCTTTAAAAAGTCAGTTTTGTTTTGTGGTAATTGCAACAGAATCATCCTGCAACTAAATTTTCCTTCAGCAAATATGTCAAATTTTTAATGGGAACAAGAAAACTTGAATGCAATTATGAATATTTTGAATGAAGTAGTTATTTCTTACTAATTAACGTTTTTCAGAAGCTTCTTTTCTCTAGTCAAGTTTGTTTGCATTTGTTGGTGTCTCTCAGACATATGAAACAAAAACTTATTTCTGAACTCAATTGTAGTTGTAATGAAATAGAAAGTTCTGAGAATATTAACACAAAATACTCATGAAAATTTTTTCCCAGATCAAAACTGAATTGCTTCTGATTTGAGAAAAAAGGTGAGAGCAATACTAGAAAAATATGTGTAGAGTAGCAATTTATGCAACTTTTTGAATGTATAATACAGGCTGTTTGAGAAGGAGCCTAGTTTGAAATACCATGACAACAAAACTGTGAGAGACAGAAAGATGAACTAAGAAAATCCTGTTTGGAGGTGCGAATGACTGATGATTCAAAGCG
This sequence comes from Uloborus plumipes, assembly GCA_038373865.1. Classification (NCBI taxonomy): domain Eukaryota; kingdom Metazoa; phylum Arthropoda; class Arachnida; order Araneae; family Uloboridae; genus Uloborus; species Uloborus plumipes. The sequence goes on along the minus strand of JAXGGA010011524.1, from coordinate 9,249 downwards.
CTCAAATTCTTAAACTATTTGCGATTTAATATTTCACGAGCGCAGGCGTGAGGTCGTGATTTCGTTTGGTGGAAAAAAAAAACCATTGTTTAGAAATCTGCCCAGTCAGGGTTACGATTGTAATTTTAAGAGGGAAACAAAAAATACATATGTTTAGCACGAATACGTTGTTCAAAGGGCATTTTACTCTAATTTCTATTTTTATCTATTTAAGGATTTATGAGCCATTTATTAGCGTTAACAATGAAAACAATGATAATGACAGGAGAAAAAGAAGAGCTTACTGAAGGATGCACATCATGCATGATCAAGGCTTTCATTATTCAATATGCTATTCGCCTTCTTTCTCCTAACTCTTAACTGGAGACGCATAACAGCAAATTTCGCACCAGGTCGCAGGTTTTCTATGCTGATTGTATTGCTGTAATGAAAATGTCTGGTATTATTAAATAGCATGTCTCTATAGCAGCAATTTGAACTACGGCTGCACCATCCGCACATTTGGGGTTTTTTTTTAAATCTTAATCAAACTGATTCCCTCACTGCTGTTTTAATGAAATACAGAGTTCCGATCGGTAGTTTTTTAATTAAAGTGTTTTGAAGTCTCAGGACTGTAATTATAAGCACACTTTAGATCTATTATTTCAGGAGATACAGTTAGACATTTCACGTCACCACCCAAAGCTAAAGAATAGAGCTTTCTATTGATATATCATATGGTAGTGGCCAGTAGCGTACATAGACTAAGGTGCGCCCCCCAGCAAGATTTGTAAGTGCGCCCCCCACCCCCTATTAAAATGTAAAAAATATTTTCCCAGTGTAACCTTTAGTGCTATTTTTCTGGATCGGGCGCCCTCAAACCTCTTGCGCCCCCCCGCGCCGCGGGGGTTGCGGGGGCGCTATGTACGCCACTGGTAGTGGCGTATATAGGGTAAAATTTTGGAGGGGCCGAATAAAACCAGCTTTAGAGACCTCCCTTCCCCCAAGCACCCACTTTTTTTTTTCTTTTGAAATCTAAAGTTATGAAATTACTGAAGTACCAGATCTTCAATTTTTCAGAGATGACAGAGAAAAGGGTAAGGGGAAGCTTTAGCTCCTTCTGGGACTTTGTCCTAATTGAATTGAATTTCAGGCTGTCTTTGATGTAGTGGGTCGGAGCTTCTCCCGGAAACTTTCTAACACTGAAGATTTAAATGCCCAATTTTAAGCTATCTGTGGTGAAGTAAAGGAAATGAGGAGGATTCAAGAAATCACTCCGGAAATCTTTGACATCAAAGTTTTATTTTAAGTCATGTTTCGTAATAATATAGCTAAGGAGGTTGGGTTCCCTTCGGAAATTTTAAATTTAAGTCAATTTTGGGATATCTCTGGAAAGGAAGAGTTCGGGGACAGGCGACCCACCCTTCAGAGGTTTAGGAAATTTCAGTTTTAAAACCAAAGTTCAGCTTATCTTTAGAGACACTCAGTATGGAAGATCCCTTCTAAGATTTTCGAATTTTGAAAACGCGTAGAGGAGCAATTTTAGACTATCTTTGGTAGCAAAGTTGTGGGAAGGTAGTGGTTCGGAAATCTTTCCTCGAAAATGCTTTGGAATTTATGTCCTAAAAATGCATTCAAGGTTCTCCTTAATGACGTTAGGAAAATAAATAGGAAGCTGCTTCCCAGAAATTTTGTAAGATTGAAGTTTAAAAACTCAGTTATATGCTATATAACACTTTGAAAGGAAACAAAGGGGTAAAGAACTCGCCCTCCCTTGGAGTTTTCTGGAAATTAAAGGTCTAAAAATGTAATATTTTTAGTCTCTTTATGGTAATGTTAGGGAGGAAAAAAGGTTTAGGGGCTCTTCCAGAATTGTTTTAGTGTTGACGCTCATAAATGCTCTTTTAAAGTACCTTAGATATTGTTAGAGATAAGGGTGAAGGGGCAAGTGGATAAAGGTGATATGTGACATTTGAATTTCGCCGACTTACACAAATTCAAATTAGTGTATGTTCAATTGTGTAAACCAGGGACGTGCCGTCTGGGTAGGCAAGGTAGGCAGTGCCTACCATGAAGAAAACATACCAACCGCACCACTTCATTCAATGACATTTAATACGTTGATTTGAAAATTTTTTTTCCCTTTTTCACAGAAAGAACAGCCAAAAAGAAAAAAAAAAAGGAATTATCCCATTTTTGCACACTATATACGGAGGACGAAAAGCAGCGACCGAAGCTGCTTTTCGACCTCCGTATCTATGCAACACTTAGCATTGGGACACCCAGAGGTGGATCAAGTGAAGTGGGGGCCCCAAGCGGTAAAAGTTTTGGGGCCTCCCTCCACCCCACTCTAAAAAAGGGGCGAGAAAAATCCCCCCCTCCCCGAGAAAAAAAAATCCAATACAGTTTACCAATATTTTTTATTTACATACCTCAGAAAAATTTTCGTCCAGATTTAATTGCAGCAAAATCATATATTATGTTTTCCGTGTCCACGCGGTTCAACAGTTCCTGTATGGCTAAGTTGTTAAGCCTCTCTTCTACCATTTTACTACGTAAATAATTTTTTACTCTTTTTAAAACAGAAAACGATCTTTCACCTGATGCATTTGACATTGGTATTGTCAAAAATATTTTCAAAAGTGTCTCCATGTTCGGAAATGTGCAAGACATCCCTGTAGCAGCTTGATAAATATTATGACACGAGAGACTTAAATTGTCTGAATTTTCAAATTTGAATGAGTCCTCATTTTCTTTCAGAAACATAACAAAATAGTTACCTAAAAAAACCTATTGGTATATATTAGTCCCCGACTGCAAAAAGGCTCGTTCGTTTAGCTACAGGTTGCAGTTATATCTAAAACCAGTGCATTCGAATGTTAGATTGTAAGAGAATTTCGGGGCCCCATGGCGCATCACGGGTCGACGGGGCCCCACGCGGCCGCTTAGTCCGCGTACCGTTAGACCCGCCTCTGGGGACACCCCCGTGCCTTGCCCTTTTCTCCCTTCGCGTCAGCCAAAGCGACGGCGGAGGCAGAATAAAATCAGCCTATGAGTCGAGCGTAGCTGACGAGCTACACTCGTTGGCTACATTCTGTCTCTGCCGCTCCTCGATTCTCCGCAGAAAATTGCGAACGTCATGTGCAGAGCGGTGAGCTTTAGGGAAATTCTCAATGGTTTTTGTATCTTGATTCGTTTTTTATGTGGTGTTTTGTTTTCTACTACGAAATATTTCCGTGATTTTCATATGTTTCGTTTTTTCATTTGTCATTTTTTCCCCGTGTTTAATTTAAAACCACAGGATAGTTGTTCCGTTTAAACTTTTTGAAAAAAGAAAGAAAAAAAAAAGACTCGCGAAGAAAAGCGACAAAATAATGAAAGATTCACGCCATATAATTGGAATAAATGTATAAAAAATGTGCTTGATTTTATTTTTGAAAAGTGAACTGAGCCAACTGTTTCCAGAAACTGATATTGTAGTTAATTTTTACTATACCAGCCACAATTGTTTTTGTAGAGTGAATAATTTCGGCCATAAAAAGAATAAAGAGCAACACAAGGAATATAATGACAAATTAACAACTTTCATTTCTTGTTTTGACATCCATAGAAACAGAAAGTGAACAAAATGAAATAAGATCCCACTTTTAATTTTGTGAAAGTCAGATATTTTCACCACAACGAAAGAAAGAAGAATGGATTTTTTATAGAATCAGATGAAAATCTTTGTATATATGTTTATGTTAGGGACCACGTAAATATCATTCATATTCATACTGTTTTATTACGGTTAACAGCATATGCTTTTTTTCAACATATGTATTATTATTCCACAAATCATCTCATCTGCCTACCCTGTGCGTTCGTTCACGGCACGTGCCTGGTGTAAACTCACATACACTGTCAAGAGCGAACCAGAATTTTTTCAAGGGAGGATGATTCATTTTTCTAATTTACTTTTTGTTATGCATACTGATTTACAACTACTGATCACAAAAGATAAAGGATTCAGACTTCAATGTCGAAACATTTCTGGGGGAGAGCCGCAAACCTTCTTCCCCTAACTTCATTAAAATTCGAATAAAACTGAATTTTTAGAAGTTCAATATTGACCGATGAATAGTCCCCCAAGGGAGGGGCGATCGCCCCTCCCTTGTATCTGCCCCTGTACACCGTTGAAGGGGCAAGTGAATAAAGGCGATATGTGACAATATTTTGAATTTCTAGAAAAAGTTTTCAAAAAAAAAAAAAAATTACCTTAACACCTTTATTCATGGTAAAAAGTTAGCAAAACTAAGATTGTCACATATCACCTTTATCCACTTGCCCCTTCAATTATCTTTGAAGGCGTTAGAAACAAGCAACAGGAGTTAAGAGATCTCTACCGGAAATTGTTTAATTTTAAATCCCTAAAATGCCATTTTCGGTTATTGACCAAATTATTGGAGAAAAGCTGGCGAAGGAATCTCCTGAAATTTTTGGATACAGAACTTGTAAAAATGCAATTTTCTATTATCTGTGATGATATAGGGGTAGAGAGTGGGACTAATTTTTTCATTTTCCCACTAGTGAAAAGATTAGAAGTTGTGGGCACTTCAGAGCCCGATTTCTGATATTTCATTTCGAAAATAAGTTATTAAATGTTTTATGCGATTTTTGGCAAATTTCAGCATTTTTTACCCCACAGACCCCGAACTAATTGAGTCACAGATAGTGCGTGCCGTATTTACGTATGGGTTTAATCTTCTATAGCCCTTTTTTGTATTGAAAAAGTAAAGATTTTGTTTTTGTTTTTTAGTAAGAAGGGCAGCAACGGCCATGCTACTTGTATCATACAAAATGAAAAGAAAATCCTTTTTTTTAATGACAAGGAGCAGAAACGGACTAAGTTCATAGAGCTGAAAATGACCAAAATACAAAGAACTGCCCGCACAGGAGGATTCATTCTTGTATCTTTCTCATGCCCCTTCTATTCTCAGCTGTTTTTTTTATTGAACTGCTCAAAATTTAATGAAAATTTGTTGAAATAAAGAAATCACACAAGGGTGATGTGTTTTCTCTGAGACATTTTGAACCAAAAAAAAAAAAAAATGTTCGCACTAATCGGACTTGTCCCTCAAAAGTTATAAGATTTTTTTTGAACTTTCAAAATTGGACGAAGTATTATTCAAATCAAAAAGTCGAATGTGGGAGTGTGTCTCCTCACTGAGATCTTTCGAGCAAAAGAAAGAAAAATCGAATCGGACTATGCATTCAAAAATTATTGCCGGGCATCTGAAGGAACGATCAATAGACAGACTGACAGGTACACAGTTTCCGCTGCTTTCCTATTTTAAATTTCTCTGTGTTTATTTAATTATTTTGATGAAGCTCTCTCTTGTCTCCCGAACTCATCTTTTAAAGAACAATCAACGATTGAGTTTTTACAACAATAGTTTTGAATCATTGAGGAAAGGTGTGCCTCTGATCCCTTTCCTATAGCATCATCGAACAGCTTCTAAAAACTTTGTTCTAGGGTTTCAATATCAAAAAATGTTCAGGGACGGAACCTCCTTTCTTGTGGAAGCACCTCTCGTGATTAATGGAATGAACATTATTGAGTGATTGAACGTGACTGATGGAATGAACGTGCAACGTGGTTCAATGACTGAACGTGACTGGTGGAATGAACGTGGTTGAGTGTTTGAACGTGACTGATAAAATAAACGTAATTGGTGTAATGACCGTGATTGCGTCATTGAACGTGACTGATGGAATGAACGTGATTGAATGACTGAACGTGACTAATGAAAAAAAACGTGACTGATGGAATGAAGGTGATTAGTTTACTGAACGTTCTAGAGCGATTGAACGTAATTGCATGTTTGAACGTGACTGATGGAATGAACGTGAATGAGTGATTGAATGGGATTTATCTGATGAACGTAAATGACTGATTTAATAAAGCTGATTTGATGAAGATTATTAGAATGAGTGTGACTGATATTATTAATGAATGCGATTTATCATTTATCGAACTTGGCGTACTGAACGTGAGTACTTAAATGAAAGAAAAACAGCATAGGCTAGCGATGGAATTCACGTTGGAATGATGCAATGAAAATGATCAATAAAACAACGTGAAGTTCATTACCAATCACGTTCATTCCATCAGTCACGTTCAATCACTCACTCACATTCATCGTTCAGTCATTCAAACACGTTCATTCCATCCAACACGTTCATTTCATCAGTCAAGTTCAGTTAATCACGTTCAGTCATTCAATCACGTTAATTCCATCAGTCACGTTCAATCACGTTCATTTCATCAGTCACTTTCACTCCATTATAGTCACGTTCAATCACGCAACCATGTTCAATGCATCAATCATGCACGTTCATTTGATATGTCACGTTCATTAAAAATCAAACGCTTCAAATCAGTATTCTCGTTCATTGTATCAATTACGGTCATTCTATCAGTCACGGTAAATCAAGCAATCACGTGCAGTCACCTTCAATCACACAATCACGTTAAGTTTGCCAATCATCGAGAGTGATTGATTAACTTGTAATTTGTTCTGAAAGGTCTTGTAATTTGTTCAGCCCAAAAAAGAAAAAAAAAATCCTCTGAATATAAAGAATCGAAATAAATTTATGCCAGTCAACACACTTTCTCAATTCACATATGGACCCTTACGCAATCTCTCGATGACGTCATAAAATCCTTCAAAATCTTTATTTTTCAAAACGTCATAACTCGGTCAATTTTTCTCGTAGAAGCGTGATTTTTTTTAAAATTTTAAGCGTTGCAAGTGTCAAAAATGTTTTACTTAATATGATACGACTGTGGAGCTGTATAAAGTTTCAAATTTCGTAACTCCTTCAAAAATTTGATTCTTTGAAAAAAAATTTCATAGACCCAAATTCCTTTCGTAATTTAGAGATTTTTTCTTAATGCTTATTTACTATATGCTTATCTCTATCGGTTTAGAAATTAACTATTATGCCGCGATTGGAATGGACACCCTGTATTTTACGCTTTATCTAATTTTCCTTACAAAGAAAGTAAAATAATTTTTAGCAGAATAATTTTTTAAGTTATGCATTTGCAGTCTCACTGTTTAATTTCTAGAAAGTTTATTTAAAGTCTTACTCAAATAAGCGAGGTTATAGAAATGTGAATTAGATTATTTTTTTGATTACATAGTTTTTTCTTCTTAAAAAAATCTCTTCTTACATATAGTAAAACATATTGAACTCATTTCACAAAGTAACAAATTTTAAATTTTAATCTTTGTTTTATGCGACTTTTGTAATTAAAACTTCCTCTCATTCAAAATTATTCACACTAATTTCAGAAACCATAATGAGGTTTAAAATTTTAAAATTTCCGTCCCGATTATATTTTGTACAGTTCTGTGCTATCAACATTCACTATTTTTATAGAAATAGTAAGCAAATTAGATATAACTTGCTGTAAAAAATTTTCAAAAGCAAAAAAACTTTTTTTTTTTTGCGTTCAAAGTCCTTGACTTTCGCAAAGGACATAGATAAACAGATGACCTCTCAGGGAGACTTAGCACTGCTAGCTAGACACAAAATGCGCAGTTATTAATGTTTCTTATCCCACAGGCAATTTCTTTGTATTTTCTTTGACTTTTTTGATTGTCCACGTGAGCATTACGTGGTCTTTAAAAATCTTTGACCACGATGTGCTCTCGCACATATTCTGCTAATTTTTGAGAAGTGTTTTAACAAGGTCATCATATGCAAATGTTGTCTGTTTATGTTTTGACTAGAAGAAAGTTTCAGTGACAGTACATGCGTCAAAAATAGCTGATATTGGTTACTTCCAGGGCCGTCGCGACCGGGGGGGTGAGAGGGGTGTCTCACCCTCCCAGCGATTTTTTCCAGTCGGCAAAATCAGTTTGATTCGGAATTTTTAATGTTTCAGATTTTCAAAACCTTTTTTTAATTAAAAAAAAAATGCTCAATCACACATGTTCAGTTACACGACCGTTTGAAATTATTTTACCGAGTGTTCCCTTTAACGTATCATCTCCTGGGCATTTTGACCGAGTAGGCTCATGTATAAATACGGCGACGTCAATTGTCAGATTCACTAGAATCGGCATTTTTCCTTTTTCAAATTCAGGATTCGCGAAATGTTTCATTTCCCCTCTTTTTTATATAGTACACATGTATATAGATTTATAATTTGTTAGAATACCATGTTTGGTAATAATGCTTCATGTTCATTCTGTTGATTTCATATCTCAGACACAGAACTTTTTAAACTGCTCACCAAATGCTTATTTTGCCGACTGCTCAATTTGCCGACATAATAAGTGTTCACTCAGTGAATTTGGCTCTAAAGTCGGTTTTTTTGCTGAATTCAAAATTTTTGAGTTAAGCAATAAGTAGCTTTTTTTGAGAGCCATGTTTACATTTTCACTTTTAATAAAAAAAATAAAAAATAAAAACATGTACCGTTTGAATCATGTGATGATCGTAGACAACTGTTCAGTTCATTTGAAAGAAGATAAATCATTTCAGCGACTTCTTCTTTTACTGCAATCTTAACTTGCCGGTAGTTACTTCAACTAAGTCTCATTTTGCCAACATTATACCGAGGGATGCGCCGAACTCAAATTTATGTGATGGAAGGAAATCATGTCATTTTGCCGAATGGTAAAATACGGGTCGGCAGTTCTCAAAGGCGGATCCATATTCTAGTTAAGGAGTGGGTTGTAATATCTTATGGAAAGGAGGGATCAAAGTGCCATTTTGGGGCAAAAATGTGAGATATTTGGCAATTTTTTTCGAAATATAAGTCCTAAAAATGCAGCTATCGGCTATATTTGATTGTTTAAGGACCGACCAAAGGGAGGCCAAAATTACCTATTTAGGCCTGTAATTTTGGAAATTATTTCGGGTGAGAACAGGCGCCATTTGTTTCACGGACATCTCAGGGCTCGTTACCTGGGCAGGAAATATATTCTTCCATAGCATCTTTCTTTTTTTTGTTAATATTTTTTTTTTGAATCCATACCAAAGCATGCATAAGCTTTTAATAGGAATATAATAAATTAACTCTCAGATCGCAATTTCCTAAATATCTTACATTGAAGTTGTACAAAAATGTGAAAAGAAAAAGAAAGTTCAGATCGTCGAAAGTAATCGAATGGTGACAACGGACACTTCGCTTCTGCTCTGCTCTTTGTCTGGTCAGTGAGTCTTTTTAGCTGGGGGGGGGGGGGGTCTTGGGATCTTAGCTGATTCTTTTGT
>JAXGGA010011523.1:0-42126 GCA_038373865.1 Uloborus plumipes | reverse complement strand
AAAGAAAAATTTTTATCGCAAAGTTATTCGCGAATTTTTTACAAAAACTGAGACGAGTAGGGTCTCCGCGCTGCCACCAAATTACTTTTATCTCTATAGCTGTGACGTGTTGGCACAGAGATAAAGGAGTTCTTACAATAAAATTCATTTATTGTACTAGATTATGTGTATTTACATTAATAAATAGTTTCATTAACATTTAGGGTTCGTTTGATCCATGGCGGATCACAGTGGCCCAATTCAATACAGGCTGGAACAGCCTTTCGGAACATGTGTCCCAGAGCCAAAAAAACCGGACTTCTTGTTAGCTCGACTGCCTCCAAGAATCTCTCTCTCAGCATCCTCGCGTCCTAAGGAATCTCCAAGTTCCCCGGTGGTCCGACAGGGGGGTAGGAAGGCGCCGGCGTTCCCCGGCCATTATGTCATCTTGCCAGGGGTTCTACGTAATCTCCAAGACACCCGTTTTGTGGGTGGCCTTGCAATGACCCCCTAGCAGACGTGCGACGTGGGAGGTCGGGAAACTGTTGCGACCTCACAGTGCACTAAAAAGGAAAACTTTCCGATTTTGTTGTTTCAATTTTAAGCAAAAATTTTCACAGAAACTTGATAATTTTTTAACCAAAACATCAATCATTTCATTTTTCAATCTCATCGATTCTTCACAGCACTCAGAAGTTTTAATTTTTTAACGCACGATGAACATTTCTTGAAGCTTCGAAGTCATTTAGAACGTCCGCAGTTAACGTTTAAAGAATTAAACAGTCAAAGCTTAGTTTGTTTTTAATAGCCCTCATTTTGGGCCTTTCTACTCATTCGTATGGTTTTCTTTTCTCTTTTTTACTTCTTGAAGATAGAGGAGTGATTGAAATAGCAATTCGTTTTTTGGTTCTGTCTGTTTTTTACTTTTTTTCCCTCTTTTTTCTAATTCCTTTTGGTGTAGTTTTGACTGCCGGTTCTGATTTGGGACAAAAAAGTTGACATTTTTGACCCATTAGATGAACTCATACCCCCCCCCCTCCCTCCCATTGGAGCCATGAAATACAGCACAAAACTCGCTGGGAGTTGGGCACGTACACATCACAGTAATTTTATTTTTTATTTGATTGCATTATGTTTTTAAATTAAAACTACGATTTCCCTTTCTTTTCAGTTACGATATCTTCAAAAATAAACAACTTTTTATATTTGGCTACTTTTAGTTTTCAGAGACTACAAAAGTTTATGTTCAAATGTTTTTCCTACATTTTTGTCCAAAATTCAGCAGAAATTATATTTGTAGGGTTATGCTTCCTAGAAGAACGCTAAGAAGCAGAAATAAAAGGTAAAGAGAGAAAGAGAAAAGGTGCGGATACAAAGCGCAATTGGCCACCATTCAACTTCAAGCGTTGCTAGAAACCAAATTGGCTACTTAAAACGGTTAGTTGAAATTTTCAATTCAAACTTTTTTTTTAACCCTCGTGGGTCCCTCCCATTTCAGTTACACTCAAGACCCTTGGGGTCATAAACGACCCCAATGCTTCCTTTAATTAATTCATTATAATTATTGAATGTTACATGCATTATTTAAGTTCACACACTTTTTAATGCTAAAAAAACAAAAAATAAAAAGATACAATTAAAGTAAAATTTAGTTTATGAATTAAAATTATAATTTTAGAGCAAAACTTACAATAACTGTAGATTTATTTACATCTGTTACAGACCTGAAAAAACATGACTTTTGCAAGTGAATTTCAAACACTTATGACATTTTTCAATGCATTTTCTGTCCAGTTCTCTTGGACAAAAGTTGCAACGTCCTCTTTTTTTGGCCTTCTGGGGAAGTGACCCCAAGGGTCTTAAGTGCAAAAAAATGCAATTGGGGAAAAATAAAACACAATAATAGCATTATTTTGAATAGAAAACTAGAAGAATAAAAGCCACAAAATGCCATTAAAAACAAATGGTTGATTAACAAAATATATTAAACAGAAATTGCATTGGGGTCACATATGACCCCAAGGAACCCACAAGGGTTAAACATCCCATCAACTTTTCAATTTTACTACTTCACAGTTCAATCAGAAAAAATGCGGGTTTTTTCGCGGTGGACAATTTATTTCTTGAAGAAAAAAAGGAGGAAAAAAAATCGGGGATTTCAAACTTTACAGTTTGGGCTATCATTTTTTTCTCTCTCTCTCTCTCGAGCCTTATTATGAACCGAACCCCAACAGACCAAAGAAAATGGCCGGCGCAGCAGCAGAGTCCTCGACGGGATCCCGCGCAGCTGACGTCACGTGACGTCAAGACCCGCCATCGATTTATATCCGAGTCGATAGGAAGGCGCGAAACGAGAAAGGGGTCCGCTCAGCCCCGGTGTCCGGAAGACGACGGCCCCCGAATCCGAAAGCAAACAGAAGCATTACTGAATGATTTATTTGAATGGGGTTGCCTGAAGACAACGAAAATGATAACACAACAAGTCAAGTGACTAACCAAAGATAGTTAAATCATATCACACACTATAAAAAATGAATGTTGTTTTTACAAAATAATACAACTAATTTTATAGTAATAAACTGTAAAAATTGCTAACTTTGCACTAATAAACGGTAAAACTGCTGATTTTTCAGCAATAAACTGCCAAATTGCGAATTTTACAGCTTATTACCGTGCAATTTTCAGGAACCTCTGCTGCCAGTTTTTTTCTATAGTATAATAGAAAGAAATTTTACGGCAACAAACTGTAAAATTGCCAACTCTGCAGTAAGAAACTGTAAAATTGCTAATTTTACAGTTTATGACCGTGCAGTTTGCAAATTTAAATTAGAACCTTGGCTGCCAGTATTATACTGTAAAAAGAACAGCTCATTTTTTGCAGTGCACACTATAAAAAGTGAATGTTGTTTTTACAGTATAATATACAGTTAATTTTATAGTAATAAACTGTAAAAATTGCTAATTTTCCAGTACTAGACTGTAAAATTGCTAATTTTGCAGTTTATTATCGTGCATTTTACAGTTTTAAACTAGAATCTCTGCTACCAGATCTAATTTTACGGCAATAAATTGTAAAATTGCCAACTTTTCAGTAATAAACTGTAAAATTGCTAATCTTGCAGTTTTTACTGTGCATTTTGCATTTTAAATTGGAACCTTGGCTGCCAGTATTGTAACTGTAAAAACAACAGCTCATTTTTTGCAGTACAGTATCAGTGCAGTCCCTCACTGTAATTGAACTCCAATTTCCTTGCAATACACCGCCAACTCGTTCATTTCGATCCATGGACTGCAGTTTCGGGCTTCTAATGCCCTCATCAGCATGCAATGCGAAAATGAACGAGTTGGAGGCAAAATTCTTCCCTTAGAGCAAAGAGAGCCGAAAAGAACTGGTAGCTAATTTTTTCGGCTATCTTGGCTCTATAAGAGGATTTTTGACTCCAACTCGTTCAGTTTCGTATTCCATGCTGATGAGGGCATAATAAGCCAGAAACTGCAATCCATGGATCGAAATGAACGAGTTGGCGGTGTATTGCATGTTCCTGCCTTAGCCCTTGCTTAGGGACGGTTACTCACTGTTTTATATACAATTTCCATATTTTTCGCCACCTCAATTAACGAAAATACAAATGGGACGACCAACAATTGGCTCTGAGCCCAACTATGTCGGTCCTGGTCAATTTATAGTCCCCAATAAATATCAATGACCCTTTTAAACCTATCCACTCCATTGCTCGTTACAACCTCTTCAGGTAGGCTATCCTAAAAGCCCACTACCCTATTAAAATAGTAATTTGTCCTTATTTCTTGGTAAAGGGAGGTTTGTGTTAGCAAACATTATGTTCTTGCCACTCTAGAACTCGAAAAAAATATATGTTTAAGTTTGTCCCGGGTGTTCTGGCTGTGGTTAGTTTAGAAAAAAATAATAATAACAATTATTCTAACCGCATTTACATACAGTTTAATTCGTATGTCATTAATGAATTTTTTTCCCCCAAGTCTGTATGTAAATTCTGCATACGCGTGTCCATGCAAATGAGCAAGTGGAGCCACACATAAACTTGTGTAGACTAAAGCGCAAAGGAAGTTTGAGGATTTAAGATTGGTGACTTGCTGGCTGGAGCTCACTGACGTGAATGTCACCGTCCGCTCGATCTGTGGGAAATGCCAAATTTTGACGCCAAATTTGAACAATTCACGCCAAATTTGGCGAGGACAGCACTTGGCGTCAAACTTTGGCGATTTTGGCTAGAAAAGATCAGTGAGCTCACTTGGACCGTTGCTGTGTGTGATTTTTCGTCATGACCTCCACCAACAAGAAAAGCCTAAAAACGGGACGCTTGTCAGTTATTGCATACAAAAACCTGTAATGGGTATGTCATTTTACTAAAGCTGTTTTTCACAAGTTAAATAGCCGTTCTTCTTGAGAAAACCAGATTGAACTACTATTTGGACATCAGAGTTTATTTCTTGACAGCTATTTTCAGACGAATCAGTCTAGCGACGATCAAGCATGTGTAGCTACAGAAATTAAGTTTTTTTGCGAGCTGTTATTTTTTATAAAATTAAGCTATTTTAAAATGATTTGCTTGAAATTGATCAGAGATGGTTTCTGTGATTTTGTTTTCCACAAGTAAAGTCAAATAAGGTCGTATTTCACTCACACATCTGCAAAATATCCCAGAACCAGGACGTTAAATAACTTAATAAATATAGCATCGGCGAACTATTTCAAGCCTAAAATGTATGTCAAACATTCCAAGTAAGAGTTTTAAGCGGATAAAAATTGAAAAAAATGTTTTAAAAAATTTGGGCATAAATGGGTTAAACCTATTCACTCCATTGCATGTTGCAACCTCTTCAGGCAGGATATCCCAAAAGCCCACTACCCAATTCAAATAGTAATTGGATGGTGTTATGCGAAAAGGAGTTAACCCACAAAACATAAAAAAATGAGTTATCCAGCTGTGATGGTAAAATATGTTGCTTTCTACATTAAGCAAAAATATTTAAGCCCTATCAGCATTTCATGGTAACATATCATTGGTATATTGATATAGAGCTCCATGCTTTTTGCCAGAGTTTGTTGACTTTAAAGCCCACTATCTCAAAATCAGGTTTTTGTGGGTTAACTCCTTTTTCCATAACACCATCCAATTCTTCCTTATTTCTTGGTAAACTTGAGGTTTGAATAACTTAAAACAATGTCCTCTGCTCCTGCTTCCCATGCAAAACTTTAATACAGTAACTTCCTTCATCTTTATAAATTTAAATACAGTCGAAAACCTCTCTATGTCGAAATTTTTCAATTTCCCTGCTTTTACAGCCTGCATTTAATGTTTTTTCTCCTGTTTATTTCAAATGGTTTTTTTCCGAAAACCTCTATATCTCGAATTTCGACGACTCTTATTTTTGAATTTCATCTCCAGCCACCTGTATCAATGGTATAACTTGGAGACAAAAATCATCTTTTGCACAATCATTCAAAGACTATGTTCATACTTAAAGGTATGCGTTAACTCGCCACCCATACAGTCATTACAATTAGTAAAACGTGGGCTCACAACATGCCGTACAGTAAAATATTCAACAATATCAATACAAAACAATTTATTAAGTACTTGACTTTGTTCCAATTGCTTATTTTCGTAAATTTTATCACAACCTCCGTATCTCGAAGCCTCCGTATCTCAATTTTTTCTTCTGTCCCTGGAAGTTCGAGATAGACAGGTTTGACTGTAAATGAATTATGTCCCCTCTGATTCTCCTTTGTTCTAAGACTATACATATTACGCCAGACTGCCACACTGAGCCTGGTGTCGTACTCAAAATTGGGAAGCCCTTTAACACTTTTAGGTCTGGGCCTTTTCGACCGCGCATCTCCCTCCAGACTGGGGGTTTTTCTCGCTTTTCGTGATTTTTTTAAAAATACTTGGAAAAAGTTTATGTTGGTAATTTTAATTTTATTAAATACCGTAAAGTCGGGTTACTTGGACCCACAAGGGGGTTACTTGAGCCCACAGTAAAATGATAAAATCTGGGCTTGGTACTAGCGTTAGAGACTGCAGAGTGCTTCTACCTAGCGGAGAAACGAGGAACTACGTGCAAGTCTTCAACTAATAAGTACCAAACAAAATTTTATCATTTTACTGTAATGGGCTCAAGTAACCCCCTAGGGTCCATGTAACCCGACTTTACGGTACTCCAAAATACTTTCTTTCATGATGAAAGACCTATTTAAGTGAAACAACAATTAATATTTAGTAAGAAATTGTCGAAAAATGCATGTTTGGAACTTGAAAAAAAAGTTCCGCATATGAAAATATCATTTTTGACCATGAAAATATGCACAAATTTAATTAAAAACTTACCCAAATCTTGAACTAAAATTACAAAAAAAAAATTAATTATCAAATACACCTTATTTTGCAAAATTTGCTTTGGTGTGGTACATTTCAAAACACAGATTTGCACTGTCGCACACTTGCACTAACTCGTATAAACCTCGATTCTATAGCGTCTCTTGCAGATAATTCTGATTGATGGTGCCATCTATATTTTTTTAAAGAAAGTAAAAGGTCCATAGATAACATCTAAAAAGGATTGAAACGAAAGAAACCGTATTTTCATAGCTACAGTAGCTCAAACTTGACCCCGAGTTGAGCTCAGGCTTAGTATTCTTCAACAAAAATGGCACCCCGAGCTGAGCTCGGGCTTAGACCGGAAAGTGTTAACTAACTTCGTAGCCGTTCTTTGAACCCTTTCCAATAAATTAATACCTTTCTTAAGGTAAGGAGACAAAAATGAGCAGCCTACTCCAGATGAGGTCTTACCAAGCTTTTATATAAAGACTAGTGTCATTGCATTTATTGGCCTAACAGCGGAGGAACCCTCAGAAAGTATTGTATACTCATCCAACATTTTGAAACAATACTTATGAAAACCATTCACAAGGAGTTGCTGGTGTTGTCTTGTGTCAGCTTGGGCTGACAATTTTGAAGTGCTCTGCATCTTTTTTCCAACTGTACCTTCATTTGGTTTGAAGTCTGACTTCCACACCCAACTTTTACACCCCATCCTAACTTGCTTCACTTTTTACATGAAATTCGTTTCATACCTCTAATTTAGTGGTTTTATCTTTGCCTTTTGTGTCGTGTCTTGTCTTTGTTTTGTTATGTATTTCTAATTGTGCTTAAAATTGTCTGGTCTTTCTTTCTCCTGATTTGTTAAGATTTTAAACATCATTTATGTGACTGTTTGAAAAATGTTTTAAAATTTTATATGCTTTATGGGTTATCATCCTTTGGCGTAGTATAGCCCATGAAGGCTCTTGTGCCAGAAAACCCAAAGTAACCAACCATCCAACCAACCAACCAACCAACCAACCAACCAACCAACCAACCGACTTCCACAGTACACACATATATATGTCACAGGGATCCGTTTGTAGGGGTGCGCAACCATTCACAGCACTGCAGCACATTCACACAAGGAAAGAACATCCACGCCCAGGACGGGATTCGAACCCGGTACCCTCACCCGAGTCAAACTTCCCTGACCACTAAACAAGGTGATCATTTCACTCACTCCAGGGTCCCCCGTACCTACCACAGCTTCGTGGTTTAACCGGGATGGGGTCCTGAAGGGCGCAATGTTCTTTTTGAACCAGAACCAAGGGTCGAGCAAACCCTTGGCCCAGCACTCCTAGAGGTATTGCTCACTTGGAGGACTTTGTGATCACGACATTTTAAACGTCCCCCAGTCACCATTAATCAAGGCGGTGGATCTTTGATCGGCTGGGTATCGAACCCGGGTCCCTCCGGTCACTGACATTTTTGGGGGCAATGTGAGCTTTGAGAGAAACGGGATGTCCCAGGCGATGGCAGGGATCGCCTCTCCTCATTTTAATTATTCCTGATCTTTTACTTTTTTTCGTCAAATGTTTTCCCCTCCGATAGCTACGCTGCAAAAAAAAAAAAAAACTGTTCTTTTTACTGAAGTATAATACTTAAAGTAGAGGTTCCAATTTAAAACTGTAAAATGCACAGTAATAAGCTGTAAAACTAGCAATTTTACAGTTTATTACTGTAAAATTAGCAATTTTACTTTTTATTGCCATAAAAGTTAACTGTATTATACTGTAAAAACAACAGTATAATACTTGCAGCAGAGGTAAAATTAGCTATTTTACAGTTTATTACTATAAAATTAGCAATTTTTTATTACTGTAAAATCGGCATTTTTTTATAACTGTTAAATTAGCAATTTTTACAGTTTATTACTATAAAATTAGCTGTATTATACAATAAAAACAACATTCATTTTTTTTCAATGTACATAACTGGACAAAAAACTTTCGCTCTTGGAGTTTTGAAAAAACATATTTTCAATTTCAACAAAAATGGTGAAGCACAATAGTATTCAGGTACTAGTATTTAGGTCCTGTGTAAAGCATTAACGAAGGAAAAAGTTTCGTGATTTTTTGTAGCCTTACACAAATAGCGCGAGTCCATTCTAAAAGAGACATCGAACTGTCAGGGTTATTAACTTCAGTAGCAAAAGGTATTTATTTCTTTTTTCTCTCCCTCTCCCCCCCCCCTTCCCCCTCTCCCAATGCGGAAAAGAGGAAATAATGTCAAATGATCGCGTTAAAGAATGATTATTGTTTTCGCATTTTTGTCTCCACATTGGACAGAGGAATTCCAATAATGCACGAAAAGAAAAGAAAGAAAGAAAAGGTGAACGGTAATGGAATTCTTTTTATTCTTTGGAAAGAAGTGGCGCTGTAGGTTCGGAAAAAGGGCTCCGAGCTTCAATCCTTTTAATAACCTTCTAGGAATTTTATCTCTTAGGGACATATGTTGGCAAAAATTCTTCTTGATTGACTTGTTCACTGCTATTACACTGCAAAATTTAAATGTTGTTTTTACAGTATTAAACAGCTAATTTTATAACAATAAACTGTAAAATTGCTAGTTTTAGTTTATTACTGCGCTTTCACGATTTTAAACTGAAACCTCTGCTTTGAGTCTCATACTGTAAAACCAACAGCTTTTTTTGCAGTGTATACATCGGGAATCGCTCCATTATGTCTCATCGGTCAAACAGAATCCGAGCAGCAAAATCCGATGAAATAAGCTCGAAATACGATCAGATTTGGAGCAATTTACGAGCAGTGCAGTCCCGTGCCGATGAATTTAGAATCAATTTTGGATGCTCGGCTTATTTTCATCGGGAAAGTTGATCGGAAGGATATCGCTTTCCGAGGAAAAGTAGCTCATCGAAAACCGTGCTCGGATACTGATCGGAACGATGTCATCGTGCGTTACGGGATCAGTTTACGAAGAGTTCGATGATCGGCCGAGCAAAATCCGATGAGTTGATGCTACTTGGATTTTTTTAGTCAAAACTAGCTGCGTCGCCTGGCTGCACACAGGGTTTACCTTAAGAATAAAAGTTTTATCAAATGACGCGTATGTTTAACAGGTTCAAATTTGTGTCCGACAAGGAGTACGAAAACAAAGAGATTACCGAATTTTTGCTGCAAACTTGACTCTTTCTGCAAGATATGCTACTGGTAGAGTTTAGGCACATAAGCTGCTTATGTTTTTGAAGAACATCTCTCATTTTTACTTCCTTTTACGTAGTAAAGGAAGTATTGTGATCGCGAAAAAAAAAAAAAAATCACTCAAATTTGTGTCTAAATTTTGATTTTGCTCACCGCCCAATAGATGTTCAGTAGTTTTTTTGACCTGTCAGCACGTGCATATGTACCTACCAACATATAAGCAGCCGAAAAATCCTTTTCAACCACCCCCGAGTTAATTACGTCGAGTTTTCTCGTGACGCCTGTATGTACGTATGTGCGGATGTATGTATGTATGTGGGTCGCATAACTCAAAAAACTATATGCCGTAGAAGCTTCTAGCTTGGTATGTAGGCTCTGAGGATGGTCTAGTTGTGCACCTCCCCTTATGGTTGCATTCGAATGCCCCCAAGGGGGTGTTTTACCCCTTTTTGGGGTAAATCAGTGTTAATTTCAATGCAGATGAATTGGCACGACGACTTGGCGATATATCGCCAAGCTTTTGGTCGCCAAGTGTTAGACGCCAACTTGGCGACATGTCGCCAAGTTGGCGACAAATTTGGCGAAAAAGAATATTTTTTGAATTTGGGTTCAATTTGGCGCTATTGGCGATATTTTGCAAAAAATCCACTGAATGATGTTAAAATCGGCGATATTTAGAAAATGTATCATTGTAAAACATTTGTTTTGCATTGTTTCGTGGCAAACTAGGGGTGTAAATGTTCGAATTGCTATCTTGCTCACTCCTAGCACTATTTTAACACTAAGGCATCTACTAAGAAATTTACACGTAAAAGGAAGTAGTGTGGTACCCATACCAGATTTTTTTACATCGGATCTTGAAAATTTATTCCGGCAATGGAACAGCTTTAATATGAATCCCGCGTTTCGGTTTGGCAGCCTTTTCTTTGACGCTAAGCCAGGCTAACAACATGTTCTTTTACGAAAAAGATGAAATTTCTTCACGTTTTACAACCTAAAAGCACAATGGCAACAAAAGCTATATAGGATAACAAAAACACAAGACGGCGAATTATTCAACCCACTGACAATATTAAAGCTATACCACGATAAATGAAGAAAATGGTTACCTTAGTGCAAATTATAAATTACAAATTTTTAATCCAACGTTTTTTAGCACTAATAAGCAGGATACTGCAGACACGTGTTTCGGCGTTACAAGGTACGCCTTTTTCAATTCGAAAAATTGGGAGCATATGGATGCAGACATCCGACAAAAGTTATTTATTTATCTTTTGTCGGAAATCTGCATCCATAAGCTCCCAATTTTTCGCATTAAAAAAGGCGTTCCTTGTTCCGCCGAAACATGGTCTGCAGTATCCCTGCTTTTAAGTGCTAAAAAACGTTGGATTAAAAATTTGCAATTTATACCACGATAGTCTTTTAAACATCGTTGCTTTGGAAGAATAACGCTGCAACTCAAAAAAATCGAAAAATGACATTTTTATATCATCTTGTTCAGAAAAAATCGCTCTTTATGATGAACAAGGTTACAACTCAAAAAGTGTCAAAAATATCCGCTAGGGAGCAATTTTTGGAGAACACTGATGTAGCTCAAACTACCTTCACTCTTTTTAAAATTACGTCATTATTCCATTGAAGTTAAAATGCCATTAAAGTCAATCATGCTACATTAGAAAAGAGATTAAAATACGGTTTTTTTAATGCCAGTTTCATTAAAATAGTCGCAATAGTTTTGAGCACAAGCGCGATAGAAGTTTCTGAAAAATTAAAAATTGCTCTCCTGAAAAATGAGCTTTTTTGAGTTGCAGCGTTATTCTTCCAAAGCGACGACATGTTAAGATCCGGAAAAGCTGCAGTTGTGCGTTAAATTTTGTATCCAATCCACAGTGGTATGCTCTTAACCAGCTGTGATGGAAGAAAAAAAACAACAAGGAACTTACTTTTTAACGGGTATTCTTCCTTCTTTGTCTGTTAAAAGTTGTACCCTTGTGTGGGCTTTTTCTAGAAACACAGTGGCCGGGGCATTGTTGGCCATGAGATTGTAAGCCATCTTCAATAAGCTGTCCGTCCACAACTGCAGAAAAGAAAAAGAAAAAAGTTTTATGCATTTTCTAAAAAACAGGAAGGGGACACTTTAACAGTTATCCTGCATCTCTGAAAGTTTTCTCCACACTTTAATTATTATTAGGGACGCAGTGTTTCACGGTTGATTGAATTCAAATATCTGTAAGTAAGTCTGACTGTATCTTCGTATTTACCAGATACGTACATTAGATCGGTAACATACGCTAAAATGCGCAGTTTTTATTATTTTAAAAGTTATTTTATATATAAGTATAGTCCTTTATTACAAGTGAAAAAACCATGTGTTTGATTTTGGTTTAGCGCTATCGACTCGGAAATAAAAAAAAAAAAAGCTTTGTCGGTTTGTCAGATCGATAACAGTAAGAGCGGTAACATTAAAAAACAGCGAATATGTTACCGAACTGACTCGCACGTTTCAGAATTATTAAAAAGCAAAAATCATAGGCTTTAGCCATATATTGAATGTTTTTGTTCTTAAAAAATGAAAAGCAATGAGTTTTAGTAAAATTACTTCATTTGTGGTTTGTATGACCTGAAATAGAAGTTAGTAAAATAAGAAAAATTGACACTGCAGAAATTAAGTTAATTAATTATTATTATTTTGTTTATTTATTTTTTGGTGCTTCAATTTCTCATAACTTCGCTAAAAACCTATATAATAACTAGCATGTTAAATTTGAATTTCTGATTAAGAAATTAAATTTCCTGCAACTAATTAAAGAAAAGCAAGCAGCAGAGTTGTGTGTTAAAAAAGTTGATGCTGTGTGCTGTTTCTAAACAAAACAAATGTTTTATTAGCTTGGATTTGGTAATCTCATAATTTATTTTATCTAAAAACCTTATCGCTCATTTTTATTTCCAAGAAATGCTTTTTTATACTGAAATTTGATTTTTTAGCTAGTATACATATTTTAATATAACTACCTTAATTATATGGTTAAAATGCAAAAAAATGATATCATTTTTAGAGATGTTAATAAAGACTGAAAGCGTGAACTCAGATATGTAACTCATATTAACATCAGATCTGTAACATTCATCAGGTCTGTAACGGCTTAGAAGTGAGTAATCTAAGGAGGGGGTAAATAACTTCCTTGACATCCCCCCTTTTATTTTTGCATTTAGACCCAATTTAGACTTAGAATCCAATATTAATTTTTTTCTGCAAACATTTTTTTTCATCAGGAAACTCCAACTTCAAATTGGCACTTTTCAAAATATTGGCTCGTATGTTATTTTGATACTGTAAAAATATACTAATTTTCTATTAAAATTACTAGAAGTTACTGGAAGATTTAGTAACCAGACTCCAAGCACTCTCTTTTCATCGGTTCAGCGATGCTCCCGGACTTTTTCCTTGGCATAAATTATTAGTTAGAGCACCACTTGAGTCTTTCTATACGTAATTAAAAATACTAACTGAGAGAGGGTTTACTCAAAACTACTTTGTTGAGATAGGATGAAAAAAAAATGAGGAAAAAAAGTCAAGATGGAAGTTTTTGAGTCTAATTTCCTTTTCAAGAGTTTTTATTTTCCCTGAAGAGAGCTTGACGTACATTAAACACGAAGAAGTATTTCTTTCTCAAAGCTCAAATCCTACTTAAAAAAAAGACTTTAGGAGATCCGGAGGGGTATGTTTAAAATAAAGAAGGTGATATTGGTAGAAAAAATCAATGCTACTTTTCATTCAAGTTGTAGCAAAAAAATCATGAACACTTGCTACGTTATTAGAATCCGAGATGTGCACATAAATGATGAAAAAAATGGCGGATGGGGCACGTGATCTTGTTATTTCTCCAAAAGGGCACTCAGATTTCTTAAGATATTCAGCGCAATTCTTATCTTTGTATCTTTGCATTCAACAGAAAAGAGTGATTCATTGGAGAGACAAAAAGGAGGGTTGAATGATGTGAAACGGGTTAATGTATAATTAACTGAGTAAAAAAGAGTTTTTAAAAACATTTTTTAACTATAAAAAGGTTTCCTCCATGCATATAGCAACTGAGAAAAAAACATTTCAAAAGCATCAGAAGTTGCTTTTCAAAACACACGGATTACGATCTTCTCAAAGCTACTTATATTTTATTTAACAACAGTAAAAATTAATCCTTATGAAAAATGCTTATTACATATGTTGACGTAGTCCAATAGAAAAAAATATACCAATTTTTATCGCGCCAATTCATAACACTAAAGTCTGCATTGAAAGTAACACTGATTTACCCCACAAAAGGGGTAAAACACCCCTTTGGGATCATTCGAATGCAACCACAAGGGCACAACTAGACCTCCGCTCGGAGCCTACATACCAAACTAGAAGCTTCTACGGCAGATAGTTTTTGAGTTATACGACACACAGACTCATACATACATACATACATACATACATACATACATACATACATACATACATACATACATACATACATACATACATACATACATACATACATACATACATACATACATACATACATACATACATACATACATACATACATACATACATACATACATACATACATACATACATACATACATACATACATACATACATGCAACGTACGTACATGCAACGTACGTACATACGTACGTACGCACATACATAAGCACATACATACGCACATACAAACGTCACGAGAAAACTCGTCGTAATAAACTCGGGGGTGGTTGAAAAGGATTTTTCGGCTGGTTATATGTTGGTAGGTGCATATGCACGCTCTAACAGGTCGAAAAAACTACTCAACATTCATTGGGGGGTGAGCAAAATCCAAATTTAGACCCAAATTTGAGTGATTTTTTTTTCGCGATCACAATACTTCCTTTACAATGTAAAATGAAGTAAAAATATAGTCTAAGAGCTAGCAACGTTTTCGAGTGACAATTTTAAGCAGTCTGGCTCTTTAATATATCTTTCCCTATGCTCTTCTAAGTAGCTTGCGGGATGTCTGGCGGCTGAGAGCAGTTGCGTTTTTTTTTTTGCTGCTCATCACATTTTTGCTGGCAAAAATAGTGATTTTCCAAACCATTTTCGGGTAATTAGAAACTTAAACCTGTCGAAAGTATGCAATGTAATATACCAATGGAAATCTCTGTTTCTTGCCTTCACAATGGCTCTTGAATTTTTATTCTACTTTAATTAGAAAAGAAGTTGCATGTAAAAACTTTTTTTCCGTTTTTAACAGCTCTGTATATCGTACAATTTTAGCAGTAGAAATCTAAAAATTAGCAGGAGTGCTTTTTTTGTCAAATGCGTCCTTCACACCGATTTTTGTTAAAATCGGAAATGGCGAGGTCAAACACTTTTTTTTAATGTGATTTGACGTCCCAAAAATACTTTAAAAATCGCTATTTTCTCCTGTATAAGTGTGATGCACAGTGAAAAACGCTTATTGGACTCTCTTGGACTAAGTTCTCTTAGACTAACAGTTCTAGCAATTAAGATTGAAATTTTCAGCAATTGAATTTTAACCTTATACAGTAAACTCTCACCTATACGCCGCCTCATTTATGCGTATTTTTCACTTATACGACGATTTTCAATGGTCCCGGCACATTCCATAGCAAATAATGATAGTATCAATCGTTTATGCGTCGCTCTAAACATAAATATTTTACTTATGAGCCGAATTTTCCCTAAAATGTAAAAAATTTAATTTATTTTCTTTAAATAATAAGCATTTTCCGCCACTTTCATCTTTAATCTTTCACCGGAAGGCATATTTTCCGCATGTACTTGAGTTCGGAGAGGGACAATTAACTATTATGCATCGTTTTGAAGGGGTTTGTAATTAGGAATTCTACAATTTTTGTTTTCTCATTATAATTGTAATTACGCTACAGTAATTGTCAAATCGTAGTAATATGTCCCTTTTCTATATAGAAACATTCTTATTTATTCTCTCACTAGCTTAATACCCGGCGTTGCCCGGGTGCTTATTAATACAACATAGCATTCAGGGAAAATAAGTTTGAAAGAGTTCTATTCATATGGGTATAAAATAATTTGCATCAATCAGTCTCTTAGGTACAAACTTTGTAAAAACCTAAAATATTACAGAAAGTTAAACGTTTACAGAAAAATAGTCTTATCAAAAGGTGAAAATTAAAGAGAAATGTTGTCTGTGCTTTGCCGCGTCCACTGGCATGAAATATATGCACATGGAAGTGAAAAAATTGCATCAAATTCACCCGCCAAATTCAAAATATTAACTTTTCTCTATTAACTGTTCCCACCTACAAAGTAAAAATTATTATAACTCAATCTAATAAATCTGTCTGAAATAAATCTGTTTCTCGTTCTGAAGGCTTATCTCCATTACAGACGCAACTGTTGTCGCATTGCAAATTTGAAATTCAAATCCGTGGTTCTTTTTATAAAGTCCACATGAATTATGATTGTTTTTTACTTATTTCAATGCTAAAAGGAAATAGGTGAGCCTTAAATTGAAAATTCATTACTTTAATCGTAATCATTGTTGGAAAATACTAATATTTAAAAATCTTAAATTTCATCAATTTGAATACTAAAAGGCCTATCTCGATTACAATATAAATAGGCTAGATTCCTATAAAAGGGTCATTTTTTGACAAAAAATTTAAATTTGAGCTTTTTAGATTTTTTAAAATTTCAAGACCCCGCCTATGAGAATTCTAGGGCATCAAGGAACCTCTGTGTCAAGTTTGATGAAAATCTGACGCAAACTGTGGATTTGTATAGAGAACAAGTATATATATATACATACACTCATTTTTATAGATATAGATTAGAAATTATGATGCGTTTTAGTTCCTTAAATAGGCTTGTTCACTTATACGTCTCTCTCACTTATGCGCCTTTTTCTATTGGTCCCTTGGGCAGGCGTATAAGTGAGAGTTCACTGTAAGTGCCATTTCGCTGCTAATAAACAATAGATTAAAGCTGTCGTACTGACGTAAATAAGTTACTCCTCTCTTTCCCAATAAAGAAGTAAGCACGAAAGCTCACCAGTCTTGTTATTGCCATTGCGTCCTACTTAACAATTTTCAGAAATCAAACAAGCTCATTTCATTCTTAAAATTTTAAAACATAATTACGAGTTTCATTCTTCTCAGACAACTAATCACAGAACTTTTAACTGAAACGATTTCAGAAATAAATTTTACACATTTTTATTAAAGACGCTTTAAACCACGCCTGGTATACTTTGTATTTACTCACTACTTACCTGTGCCTGATCTTTGCAATTACAGCTGAAATTGACGCATGTGGTGTTTACCATGTCTGGTCCGTATATAATTTGTACTTGTTTGTCTTCTAGTGGGGTGTCGGGGGCTCCCATGGTGATAGAATCCTTTAATTTCCCATCCTGAAAGCAAATTGCAACTACGTTAGATGTTACAGCTATACAGAAAACGAATAGTGCTCAGAAAAATATCAGCGTACGTACATCTGAAAAATTCATGGAACATTTTATGACAGTGCTTAAAACAGTGCTTGCCAATTCAACTTTTACGCACTATTATGAAATTTTAACCCATTATTGCTGACATTTTTTTTCCAAAGATATTTTGTATACTGGTCACAAACATTGTTTAATGGGCCAGGAAAAATAATTTAAAAAATATCATGTGAAAAATAATTTTTTTATTAAGGAAAGAAAAATCGTCCCTTAAAAGTTACGATAGACCCCAGAGGGTACATACTTTTTTACTGAATTTTTTTTCTGCCTACGATATAATATTTAAAAAGACATTTTATAAGAAGAAATAAAATCAGCAATTAACATAAACTGGGAAGCTGGGAATAACTTTGAAAACTTAGCTTTTTTTCTTGAGATTGTGAACGATGTCATTTTTGATAAAGATCATATTAAAACTGCTACAGAACACACTTTACAATGGTTATGTGCTGCAGTCTGTTAATAACGAATTGAAACAATACCAAGGTACTCATTGAACACTATTATTTGGTTGAAATGTTCATTTTGAGGAAATTCAGACCCTTTTTTGGACCGTCCCTAAAAAGGGACGCTAGGCATTACTGGGTTAATCTATCTGCTACACTGTTAAAACTACAAGCTGCCTTTAAGGGGGAAAAGTTGTTACACCAGCGGCACCCCCTGAAGTGTAGCACTTGACACCCTATGGCACCCTTGAAATGCCATATGCAGTCAAGTGGCAAACTATGGGTACCTTATGGCACCCAATGATTGAACCATGGCACCCCAGAGGTGCCTTAAAATCGCCATAGGGCGTCAAGTAGAACCCATCAGTCGTTGCCGTTGGTGCTACAATTTTTCACACTTAAAAGTGCCACATGCAGACTGTAGTTTTAACAGTGTGTGACTGGACCAAAAGCATTTGATAGAGCAACAGAAACTGAACAACTGTTCAAAAACTATAGTACAGGGATCGATGCAAGGGGACGATGAAGGAGACCGCCCCTTTCTTGAGGGACTTACCACTGGTTCATTTACAATATTGGAGTTCAAAAGGGGCATTTAGAGACTTACCACTGGTTCATTTACATTATTGAAGTTCAAAAGGGGCATTTAGGGACTTACCACTGGTTCATTTACAATATTGAAGCTCAAAAGGGGCATTTAGGGTCTTACCACTGGTTCATTTATAATATTGAAGTTCAAAAAGGGCATTTAGGGACTTACCACTGGTTCATTTACAATATTGAAGCTCAAAAGGGGCATTTCGGGACCTACCACTGGTTCATTTACATTATTGAAGTTCAAAAGGGGAATTTAGGGACTTACCACTGGTTCATTTACAATATTGAAGTTCAAAAGGGGCATTTAGGGTCTTATCAATGGTTCATTTACAATATTGAAGCTCAAAAGGGGCATTTTTAGACTATCTTTGGTGTTAGCAGAGCGGAGGTTTAGGGCTCTCTCCAGGAAACGTTTCGCAATTGAAGTCCAAAACAGATGAGCTCAACATTTGTAAACTAAGATGTGTATACTAGACAGCAACTTAAGTTGACACTAACGTCACGACGCGCGGAGCCAATAAGAGCTCACACGCAGTTAGCGATGCTCCTCTAATTCGCCAAGTAGCCTGTGACGTTTTATCTATCTCGTTTTTCATAGGCTGACATCACGGTGACGTTACGACCTCAGTATCAAGAAACCTTACAGTGTAATATAGTAAAGGGTACGTAATAAAAACAATTGCCCTTCCCTTTAAACATTTCTAGATCCACCCTTGCTACACACTGCAGAAAATAAGTTGTTGTTAAGTGTAGGTGCTGAAAGCAGAGGTTTCAGTAATGAACTGTAAAAACTAGCTATTTTACAGTTTATCACAGTAAAAAATCTAGCAGTTTTGCTGTTTATTACTCTAAAATTAGCAGTTTTGCATTGTATTACCATAAAATTAGCTGCATTATGCCGAAGAAACAGCAGTATAATACTGGCAGTAGTGGTACCATTTTAACCCATTTATGACCAGCAGCCCAAAAACGGGACACTTGTTTGTTACTGCATGCAAAAACCTGTAATGGGTATATCCTTTTATTAAAGTTGTTTTTCCCAAGTTAAGTAGTCCTTCTTCTTGAGAAAACCAGTTAGAGCCACTATTTGGACATCAGAGTTTATTTATTGACAGCTATTTTCATACAAATCAGTCAAGCAACAATCCAGCGCGGGTTAGCCGCAGAAAGTAAGGTTTTTTTTTGCGAACTTATTTTTCATAAAATTAAACTATTTTTAAAAGATTTGCTTAAAATTGAGCACAAATGCCTTCTGTAACGTTACTTTGTAAAAGTAAAGTCAAGTAAGGTCGTATTGCTCACATATCTGCAAATTATCCCATAAACAGGACGTTAAAATAACTTAATAAATATACCAACGGCGAACTATTTCAAGCCTAAAATGTATGTAAACCATTTCAAGTAAGAGTTTTAAACAGATAAAAGTTGAAAAAAATTGTTAAAAAAATCTTGGGCATAAATGGGTTAAAACTGTACGCTGACTTTAACTATATTCCTCTCTTTTAAATCAATAGTACCTGGGGACCGAGCCCACTCGGTTGAAAAAAAAAAGAGGTTTGTAAACTCGTGTTTTTTTCTAAAATGCGAAGTACGTATTTAGATAAACTTGAAAAGCATTTTTTGCCTTAGGTTGCAATTACGCATTTAAAACAGCCGTAATTTGTTTTAAAAAACACAACCTTATTTAATCCATGCTCACCGTAAAATCACACCCAATTTCATTTCATTTGGCGCCGAAAGCGCGGGAGAGGTTGATGAGAATGGATGCAGAGTCCCTGTTCTCCAGTACGCATTTGGTTACAGTTGGTTTTGACTTTCACTTCACTTCACACTCCAAGGTTCTTCCCCGTACATACCACAACTCGTGGTTTAACCGGGATGGGGCCCCGAAGAGCGCTCTGTTCATTTTTTAACCAGGCCGAGCAAACCCTTAGCCCAGCATCCCACAGAGGTATCGTTTCACTTGGAGGATTATATGACCACGAACATTTTTAACGTCCCCTAGCCACCATTAATGAAAACGGTGGATCTTCGATCGACTGGGCTTCATCTATATGATCCGCCCGGGACCCTCCGGTTACGAGTCCGACGACTTACCGATCGGACTACCGCGGCCCACACCCAATTCTAACTCTATTTTGATTGATCTCGTTTAAATTTCAAAAACAATAATAATTACCCAATTATCACGTGTTGCCACAACTCGTTTGCTAAATACCATAAAAATTTAAATTTACGTTGATGTGATTAATAAAAATGAAATCTATTGTTATAATGAAACTTTTGAATAAGTGAAACAGCCTGTATAAGAGACTATATCTAGTGAAGCCTTGCTTTAACATTTCAAAAACAATAACAATTTAACGTTGCCAAATACCATAAAATTTAAACTCGCGCTGATGTGATTAAATATGAAATCGATTGTTATAATTAAACGTCGTTGCTAAGAAACAGTAACAATGAAAGTAATCATAAAGAAAATGGTGAAATAAAAGCTTCTCAAACTTTCAATGAAGGCACAAAAAAAAAACGGGTTTTTTGTGAAAACTCGCGTTTTTACAGAAAAAACGCCGACGTAGATGAACTCAGAAACCAAAACTCTATCTAAATACAAACTTTTATCGAAATCGTTAGAGCCGTTTTCGAGATCCGAAAAATAAATCTAATATCTTTAAACGAGCAATTCTTGTATATATATATATATATATATTTATTTTTCGGATCTCGAAAACGGCTCTAACGATTTCGATAAAAGTTTGTATTTAGATAGAGTTTTGGTTTCTGAGTTCATCTACGTCGGCGTTTTTTCTGTAAAAACGCGAGTTTTCACAAAAAACCCGTTTTTTTTTTGTGCCTTCATTGAAAGTTTGAGAAGCTTTTATTTCACCATTTTCTTTATGATTACTTTCATTGTTACTGTTTCTTAGCAACGACGTTTAATTATAACAATCGATTTCATATTTAATCACATCAGCGCGAGTTTAAATTTTATGGTATTTGGCAACG
This sequence comes from Uloborus plumipes, assembly GCA_038373865.1. NCBI lineage: Eukaryota > Metazoa > Arthropoda > Arachnida > Araneae > Uloboridae > Uloborus > Uloborus plumipes. The sequence continues at coordinate 21,001 of JAXGGA010011523.1, read as the reverse complement.
TTAAATTGTTATTGTTTTTGAAATGTTAAAGCAAGGCTTCACTAGATATAGTCTCTTATACAGGCTGTTTCACTTATTCAAAAGTTTCATTATAACAATAGATTTCATTTTTAATCACATCAACGTAAATTTAAATTTTTATGGTATTTAGCAAACGAGTTGTGGCAACACGTGATAATTAGATAATTATTATTGTTTTTGAAATTTAAACGAGATCAATCAAAATAGAGTTAGAATTGGGTGTGGGCCGCGGTAGTCCGATCGGTAAGTCGTCGGACTCGTAACCGGAGGGTCCCGGGCGGATCATATAGATGAAGCCCAGTCGATCGAAGATCCACCGTTTTCATTAATGGTGGCTAGGGGACGTTAAAAATGTTCGTGGTCATATAATCCTCCAAGTGAAACGATACCTCTGTGGGATGCTGGGCTAAGGGTTTGCTCGGCCTGGTTAAAAAATGAACAGAGCGCTCTTCGGGGCCCCATCCCGGTTAAACCACGAGTTGTGGTATGTACGGGGAAGAACCTTGGAGTGTGAAGTGAAGTGAAAGTCAAAACCAACTGTAACCAAATGCGTACTGGAGAACAGGGACTCTGCATCCATTCTCATCAACCTCTCCCGCGCTTTCGGCGCCAAATAAAATGAAATTGGGTGTGATTTTACGGTGAGCATGGATTAAATAAGGTTGTGTTTTTTAAAACAAATTACGGCTGTTTTAAATGCGTAATTGCAACCAAAGGCAAAATATGCTTTTCAAGTTTATCTAAATACGTACTTCGCATTTTAGAAAAAGACACGAGTTTACAAACCTCTTTTTTTTTTTAACCGAGTGGGCTCGGTCCCCTGGTACTATATATATATACAAGAATTGCTCGTTTAAAGGTATTAGATAAAATGTTTATATTTTAATATACCATATTGCTATTTTGGAGGATTTCAACCAGCCATCCATTTTCGTTCATCTACTATAAGGCTGCGATTTTTTTCTCTCGCCATATATGCAGACGACCATCTCAGATAATGCTATCGAATTTAGCGATTTCTTCCAAGTTCAGGATATCCTCGAGCGCCTTTATAGATGCTGAGAAAATCCAGGTCTTTGTATTCTTGAGAATTTCTGGAAAAGTTCATAGGAGGCTAAAAGTTCTCCCGAAGGTTTTCTCGTGGGAAATAGGAAGGATATAGCCCCACTAAACTTTCTCGTGGATAAAGATTGATTTCGATTCGCTGTAAAAGCCATATCTTCTCTCTCCAATGGCGATCATAGAAGGAAGGAGACCGAGATTTGAGTATGAAACAACTTCCTCCAAATCTGTACAATGCAAAAAATAAGCTTTTACAGTATAATACTGGCAGCAGACGTCTCAATTTAAAATTGTAAAATGTACAGTAATAAACTGTAAAATAAGCAATTTTACAGTTTATTAATGTAAAGCAGCAATTTTACAGTTCATTACTTTAAAGCAGCAATTTTACAGTTTATTACTGTGAAGCAGCAATTTTACAGTTTATTACCATAATGTTACAGTTTATTACCTCAAAATCAGCTGTATTGTACTGCAACATTATAATACAGGCAACAGAGGTTCCAGTTTAAAATTGTGAAATGCACAATAATAATCTGAAAAATTATCAATTTTGCAGTTTATTTACTGTAAAGCAGCAATTTTAGTTTAGTTGTGCAAAATAAACAATTTTACAATTTATTACTTTCTTAAGGATTCACACGGGCGTGTGTGATTTCCTTCGCAACAGAATTTTATTTTGCAATGAGTTCCCGCCCATAAGCCAGGGCAAAAGCAGAACTGAAGCAAATACACCCACAGTTCGGTCAATGACAACCTGAGACTGCAGTTTCGTCGCTATTCTGGACTAGTCCATTGCATATCACCCAGCCTTTGCCTTCAAATTTCGAGTTGAGCCGCAGCATGGTTAGCGGATGCTCGCTGGTAAGGTAAATTCATTTTATCTACCAGTTTGTTGGCTATCTTGGCTATAATAAGAGGATGTTTCTCTCCAGCTTGGTGATTGGCTATTCCTGACTGAAGATGTTTGCCTCCAGCTTGGTGATTGGCTATTCCTGACTGAGGATGTTTGCCTCCAGCTTGGGGATTGGCTATTCCTGACTGAGGATGTTTGCCTCCAGCTTGGTGATTGGCTATTCCTGACTGAGGATGTTTGCCTCCATCTTGGTGATTGGCTATTCCTGACTGAGGATGTTTGCCTTCATCTTGGTGATTGGCTATTCCTGACTGAGGAGCTTGCCTTCATCTTGGTGATTGGCTATTCCTGACTGAGGAGTCCAGGACGAAGCTGCAGTCTCAGGATGTCATTGACGGAGCTGTGGGTGTATTTGCTTCAAAATTTCATTTATTATTTTTCTAATATATAATTTTTAATGAGCTATATGAAGTGTCACGTGCGGTACAAAATGAGTTTGCCGTTCAAAGGCCTTATTTCTATCGTCGAAATTCGACCCAGATATAGCATAACTTGAGTTCGACGAATAAAAAGAACCGGAATTTATTCCAAGCAGAAGAATACTTTTCAAATAAGTTAACACTAAAAAAGAACTTCAAAACTATATTTTAACCGTCAAGAACTTTGAGCTACTGCCGACTTAGTTCCCCCCTGGGCACGCGCTGCATGCATACTCCAAGTTCTCTTTCTTCTTCTTCGGAGCAAGTTTCCCGTTTCCCGCGTAATCCCACTTAAAGTTTAGCGCGCCAATCTCCCCCGGAAAGATTCTGTCATCGATGGAAGGTTTCCGGTCGAAAATACATCCCTCGAACATTTTGTTCAGAGATATTCGGATTATTGGAAGGAGCGGAAGCTTAAGTCGAGATCAAAGGATTGCGTCTGGCTTAGCAGCAGCGTTCAGTTTGGAATCGTCGCTCTGTATCACAATGCAGAACGTAAAGCAAATAAAATAACAAGGGAAAAATGTAAAAAGTTTTAAAATCGGAAGAATGTTTCTGTGAGTTTGGTTTGCAATATAAAGCATAAAATTAAATCTGGGTAGGATTTCTTGATTACAACACTCAAATTTACAGTTGATCGTAATATTTTTTTCTGTACATTAAATCAACAGAGCTTCTATAATCTTGGTTTGCAATAAAAGCATGAAATGAGATCTGTGTTTGCTTTCCTGATTACAACATAAAAATATTGCAATTTATCATAATATCTTTCATATTTAGCCTTTTATATGTAGCAGGTATAATCAAAATACTGCTTCTATATGCTTGGTTTGCAATAAAGAGCATGAAATTAAATATGTGAGCGATTTCTTGATTACAACATCCAAATTGATTGTAATATGTTTTACAGGTAGGGGTAAACCCAGGACTTCACACACTCCAGGGTCCCCCGTACCTACCACAACTCGTGGTTTAACCGGGATAGGGCCCTGAAGAGCTCTCTGTTCTTTTTGAAACAGAACCAAGGGTCAAGCAAACCCTTGGCCCAGCACCCCCAGAGGTATCGTTTCGCTTGTAGGACTTTGTGACCGACATTTTTAACGTCTCTCCAGCATCCATTAATCAAGACGGTGGATTTTTGATCGGCTGGGATCGAACCCAGGTCCCTCCGGGAGGAGTCCGATGCCTTACCGATCGGGCTACCCCGGCCCTACAAGGCAGCACCAGCGTGACATATGCTTTTCAAACAAGTGTGAGCAGGGCTTTTATCCGTGACAAGGAACTCTTATCCCTTTTCAAAATTTATGGATGTATTCCTAATAAGGTGTTCAAAATTGTCCTATTTATTTTGTTATTCTCTTTTCAAACAAGAAAAAATCTGGTATTGACCCCACACTACTTTCTTTTACGTGTAAACTTCTTAGTAGATGCCTTAAGCGTTAAAATAGTGCTTGGAGTAAGCAACAAGATAACAACTCAAACATCTACACCCCTAGTTTGCCACGAAACAATGCAAAAAAAATGTTTCGCAATAATAAATCTTCTAAATATTGCCGATTTTAACATCATTCAGTGGATTTTTCGCAAAATATCGCCAATAGCGCCAAATTGAACCTTAAAAAAATCGCCAAATTTGTCGCCAACTTGGCGATATGTTGCCAGTTTGGCTTCAAACACTACATTAAGTATTTCTTGCACAAAAGCTTGGCAATATATCGCCAAGTGGTCACGCCAATTCATATCATTGCATCCTACATTGAAATTCGAATTACAATCGAATGCAACCACAAGGGGAGGTGCACAACTAGACCATCCTCAGAGCCTACATACCAAGCTAGAAGCTTCTACGGCATATAGTTTTTGAGTTATGCGACCCACATACATATATACATACATCAGCACATACGTACATACAGACGTCACGAGAAAACTTGTCGTAATTTACTCGGGGGTGGTTGAAAAGGATTTTTCGGCGGCTTATATGTTGGTAAGCACATATTCACGTGCTGACAGGTCGAAAAAACTACTGAACATTCATTCGGGGGTGAGCAAAATCAAAATTTAGACTCAAATTTGAGTGATTTTTTTTCGCGATCACAATACTTCCTACGGAAGTAAAAAGGGAAAGAACGGAAAAATCATTTGCTGAAATTGTTTGAATAACGTTGATGTGTAAACACTAGTAAATAAGCAATACACAAAACACTACACTAGTTGAAATTATGAAACATCGGTAAGTTGACAGCCACAGTTTCGTTGTCTCGTAGTTTGTCGAGTTGCCGAGATTCCACTGTGTATACGGGTGATTTTCTCAACACGTTAACTTTTGCCAATGCCAAGTAGGAAAAATTCAACTTGTAATTAATTAATAATTGTTAATATTTGTTTAAAGACAACTCATTTAAGATCACAAATCAGTGCTCAGCAATGAAAAAAAATTAAAAATAAAATTTTAATGAGTTTTAAGTTTAAGTTTAATGTAAAAAGTGTAATTACCATCTCCCGGCTTAAACACTTCCCTAACTCAAGAAATATTTTTAAAACTTTATTCAATTGACAAATAATGACATAGAAAACAAAATACTCCATTTAGAATATTGCTTCATATATTTTTTTTACATTATTTACGAACAAATCAGATTAAATCTAATTTTTTAAAAAAATAGTAGTATTTTTCGTTGGAATTTTAAACTTTTACAATACCAACTTTTTTTTTACTGCAAAGAGTTACAAGTTTCTTTATTTTTTCATTTGTCTGTGTTACATTTGTTTTTATTTAGTCTATAAAATATTAACTGTAGGCGGACTCGAAGCATAATGAGTACAAGAAAGATCGGTTTCGCGAGAAACGCAAGTTAGCCTGCGTAAACCTAACACTGATTTGTTATTTTCATTCCAAACCAACTGATGAAGCTTCATGATATTTGGAATTGACTTCAGTTTTTTTGGTAGCAGGGTTTCAACTCGCTTTATATCAGTCTCTGTGACGGTGAAGAGCCTTACTTTTAATGCTTAACGCAATTTAACATAAAAGTAAACATAATTACAAAATAGAACAAATAACTATTATTATATAAGTATTTTAAGTCATAAGTTAGCTAAAATAATAATGAATTTGTTCTAAATTATTCTAAGAATAAAAAAAGAAAACAGAATTATATGATAATTAACAAGGAGAAATTTAATTAAGATTTTAAAAATTTACTTTTGAAAAATATTTTCCTTTAATGTTGATATGTTCCGTAGATAAAAACTATTTTGGAGTTCAAAATATTCTAAAGTACTTTTTTCATCTCTATTATATCATTTGAACTTTACCAAAAGAATATAATAATTTAACAACTAACAGTTTGAAAAAATAAATAAACAAAATCCAAATATAAAAAATAAAATTTCTAATTTATACTTGCATTGTTAACCATAACTAAACAATAACGTAAATGTTACAGACTGTTCCTAGAATAGAAGAGACAAACAAAATTGTGTAGAAAACTTAGCATGAAAAATTTCGTGGAAATAAAATACAATTAAATTTTGGATTTATTTTTAAATGCTTAATTTTGTTCTATTCAGTAAGAGAAAAACACTTTGAAGCACAAAATATTGTAAATTACTTTTAAAACATTGATTAGAATAGTTAAATTTATAAATCTTTATTCTTATAAGTTTTAAAATTTAGATGTAACTAATTAAACAACTAATAACTACCATACAACTAAATATCATTCTATCTAAATTATTATGAATTTTAAAGATTGAACAATGTGCCTAACTTATTGCCATTTGAAAAGTATTAAAAAATAACACAACAATATAAGTAACGTGCATTAAAATTTTTAAAATCCATTAAAATGTCACTCTCCCGAAACCACTTCGTAAGTGGGGACGGAAATGACAGGGACGGAAATGACAAAACAGTGGATTTTCGAAAACGGTGTGAAAAGTTTTTCATATCTTTAATTTAACTGTTGATACCTTAAAAGTGTTCGTAAGAACACATTCGGCAGTGGAATTTTTTTTTAATTTTATTTAAATTTTCTGGAAGACAACCAGGGGGACGGAAATGACATTGAATAAAGTCACGCATAGAATTTTTAAGATAAAACAAGCCTCACACCCCCTATAAGATGTGTAAACTTCGTTTAAAGCGTATTTTTCTGCTGAGAAGAATGCTCTTAAACATTTTGAGCTATTTTATTGCCAACTAGCGCCATTTATAGAATTTTATTGAAGGTTTTTCTACTTGGGGGAATTTTTTTTTCAAAACCTGGGGACACGTATAAATTGAGCTCTCTATCAAAATATGTAAATATGATAAGGAATGCTTACATGGTACATTGAAGTACACACTTGTACTGTATCATAATGCATATGTATTAATTTTTGAAAATGTTTCTTCATATAGTAATTTTTTTTTTAAGTTGACAAATGTGTGTGGGGACAGGGGACGGAAATGACATTTTGCCTACATATTATTTTTTTTAATGTATAATTTAAGTGCAAAATAGTGCCAATGCACGTTGTCATTACTCTTTGTGAGCATCTTGAATAGAACATAGCATTAGATAATGAAAATAGGTGTTTAATGGGAAGATATGGATGAAGGACACAAAAGTTAACGAATTGAGAAAATAACCCACACAGGGTGTTCCAAGTTAACCTTCATGACCTCTATTTCCTCAACCGTTCGTCTTCGATGTATACTTCCATTTGCAAAATTGCTCGAAATGAGGAGGAGAGTTAATATATGGAAAGTTTGAAGCGAAAAAAATAATTGGTTAAGAAATAAAAAAATTATCTTTTTATAGGGGCTCCGGGCCCCCAAACTTATATTTAGGGAAAGAATCTCCATTGAAAACTAATATTAACATTAAAAAATGACATTTTTGTGCGATCAAAATCCATAGAGAAATGAAACATGAAACTTTATGACTTATACCACTTTACACTAGCGTTATTTTAAGTGATTTTGGGGGCCATATACACGCGAAATATGTACCATTCAGAGTTCTTTAATAAAAAATTTTCTTTATTTTCCTAAAATATATTTAACTGCAAAAGTTATTTAACATGGGAATTAAAATACAAAAAAAAAAAAAATGAATAAGAAAGAATGAAAATGTCTTGCTGAATTCGCGAATATGTAAATTTACCGACTGTATAGTGATTGCTTGAAATAACGTAATCCCTTTACTGCTGAATAAAATCGGCTTAACTAGATGCATATCGTTAAGGCTTGAAGTTACGATGTACACTACGGAACAGTATGTAGAAATGGTGTTGCTTTACGGACAATGTAATCTTCTACATATTTCGTGTGTTTAATATCTTTGTATAAAATTGCATAATAATTTACCATGTCTTGTTTGTAGTCTTGTAGCATCTGTATTTATTTTTGAATACAATGAGAAGCGAATGTTTTCTGACATGGACGAAACAAATTTCATTATCGTACCTAATCTAAAAGCTCGTTATTCCTCTGGCAGGGCGAAAATTTTCTTTTGTCAATTTGTTTACGGGCCCTGCGCATTCAAAACTCGAATATCTCCGCGAATTTTGATAGCAGAGATGTCATTTTTTTATGTTAGTATTATTTTTAATGGAGATTCTTTCCCTAAATATAAGTTTGGGGACCCGGAGTCCTTATAAAAAGTTAGATTTCGTATTTTTTGACTGAATTATTTTTTCGCTTCAAAATTTCAATATTTTGACTCTCTACCTCATTTCGAGCAAATTTGCAGTTGGAAGTATGCATCTAGAACGAACGGTTGAGGTATTAGAGGTCATGAAGGTTGACTTGGAACACCCTGTATAAATAGATGCATGTATGTATGTATATTGGTTATACAAATCTAGTTTTCATCGGATTTTTATCCCACTTGGCACAGAGATTCCTTGGTACTTTTGAATTCACAGGGGGGGTGGGTGTATGGAATTTGAAAGACTTTGATTTAGAAAATATTTGAATTTATTGAAATTTTTACATAAATGATGTTTACTACTAAAATGTAGCCTTTACGGCGCGAAATACATCTTTTTCTTATCCCTTTTACCTCGAGGCTGGGCAACAACGAGTAATAAAAAGAAATGAGTTTTTGAATTGTAAGAAAAGAAAACGTTTTTAATATAGTTAATTGTAAACAGTTAATTGATAGTGAGATTAATGCAATTTTTTTACTCCCATGCTTAAAAATTTCATCCAAAAAATTGCCTGAGAGATATGTTGCACCCTAGTAACGCCGGGCAGTTAGCTACTATGTAACGAATGTAACTTAATTTCTATTATTTAAAAATTTTTTTTAGCAGCAATGAAAAATCAGAATCGTCAGGCTTTATGACAGAGAAAGTGAATTGAAAAATAGTTTTTAACAAATATTAAGTATTTCTTTGAAAGAAACAAAATAGCGTATTCAACATGAAGGTACATTTTCTTAAAAAATCTTTGAGAAAGCATCATGGCGCTTCTTAATCTTCTACTTAATTTGAGTGTTCTGAATGTATTTACCTTCTCAAAGTAAATTTGCTTTCAGTTTTTAAAAAAATGCCATTTAAATAAACAAAGCTTCTTTGTACTTATCAGAAGTTTTCGTCCAAGTACTTATAAAAAGTGAGTCTTTAATTAAGATCAGTAACTTGATGTGTAAAAGAAAGAGGTTTCAATTACATCCGATTAAAAAAACATGTTAGAGCAAAATTTTTGTTGTTCCAAAACGCGTCAAGTATAACAGACTTCAGCAAAATCATTGTCAATAAAAAAAGCTTTATTTCTTCTTTTTTTCCTTGTTGTAATTTTAAATATTATTAAACATAAAATTTTAGTAAAGAGGTTTTTAAAACTAAGTGGCGTACTTAACAAAAAGTCTTGGCAATAGTCGAAAACCAGGGTTCGATTCCCGAATTGGACATGGTAGACTTGGTGTTCAACAGCTTCAGTGGGTTGATAAAATGATACCAAATGTGCTTGGGAGCTAAACATCGAGGTTTCACATTTGGCTGAAAACTTCACTTGGAACATCTATAGTTCTACTAAAGAGCCCTCGGTTACGACAAAACTAATATATGGGGCACAGTATACATAATTGTAATTTAATTACACACAGCAAAAGCATGAAAATAAATTGACATAGAACCCTATTTGACGTTCCATCGAAATCTAAACAATTGTTTTTTACTCTTGTCAAATTGTTCAAACCATTGACCATTGCTATTCTAGTAACTATAAATATTAATGAAAAAAAAATTTAAATACAAGAATCGTATTTTCACTATAAGTGTTTTAAATAAAAACATATTCATTGACTAGTAATATTTCGTGATTGTCTATCAACAAAGTGTAAATAACCGATACATATTGGAAACACGTTTAGAACCTTGTAGACAGAAATGGTGCTTTCGCTGCTCGAATGAGGGCTAAAATATGATCCGAATGTTTCATAGTTGAACACAGATTGGGAATACGTTTAAGAGCACTTGTGAATTCACGGCTGTCTTCAATAGGAATATAACTTTAACAGTTTTCGTTAACTACCAGTCAACAGAGTCTGTCATTATGGTAGTATTAGAAATTCTGTTTGATTGAAACTTGTGTCACCAAACGATTGTGTCACCAATGGCGGCTTAAAAGATTGCCTATCCTACTGGTAGGCCGTCTACTGCTCTCAAGATTACTCTAAAGGTAAATACAAACTTTGTTTTAAAGAAATCGCGTTTTTTACTTATCATGGAAGGTTTCACAAAAAGTGTGTTTCTATGTGTTCTCAAAGAAAATCCATGAGTATGCGCTAAAGAATTGTTATTACATGCGCTCCAAAAAGTGTTTTAAAGGTATGATGAACCAAATAAGTGTTCTTTGATCTACCAGGGAGGTTCCTTGTTCTACATTGTGACAAGAACGTTCATACAGCTCTTTCTCTCTCTCTCTCGCTCTAGCGTTTAACCCTTAGTTTGGCAATGTATCCTACAGGATACATCACTTTCTGCATTTTTTAATTTGAATTAGGCGCCCTCTAGGGGGCTGGCTTTTAACCTATAGCATTATTCGAACCTTCTTTTTCAACATCTGTCTTTACTGTGGCTATTTACAAAGCAACGCGTTCAGTATTAAGTTTATAAGTGTTACAGTGTGTTCTACCAAAACAACATGGCGTCACGTCGATTACAGGTATGTTCTCTTTTATTTTTAAATTTCTTTTGTATTTTGATTTGTATAATTTATAGATAGAGGCAGTTGTATAGTAAATAAATACTTGATTAAATTTTATAAAAAGGTTTTTATGTATTCTTATTTGCTACTTTGGCAGTGTATCCAACAGGATTCACAATTTATAAAACCGTTTTTCTTTTCATTGTTTCCCATGAAATTTTTTGACTGTATAATATTTATACATTTTACCCCAAAAAAACTAAAATAAAAAATTTTTGTCAACATTTTTAAATTTTTGATATGTGCCAAACTAAGGGTTGAAGCGGCCATCTGAGGAGCCTCATTTTTCTGGGTGGTATTAAAGCTCATCCCATATGTCCATTAAACAGGCCTCTTCAGCATATATGCCTGCGTGCCTGGACTCGTCCTGAGACGATCTTTTTCATTCTTCATTGCTGGTCTTGACTTTTTAAAGGTGTACAATCTAGTGAATCTCATTCAGCGTTGCAAGCACGATATGAAGACTAGTAACAACAACAACAACAAATAAGTGTTCTGAAAATTATTCTCAGAAGCGTTATGTAAACTTTTCCAAAACGTGTGCTTTAAAGTGTTCTAGGAAAGGGGACAAGTTTCCGTGCTCAAAAAGTGTCCGAAACGTGTTCAAAAAAGTATCTGAGTATTTGCATTGCATTATGATACAAGTGTCTAATAAATGTGAAGGGGAGGGGGAGATTAAAAAAATCACAATACAGATTCAGTAAACACGCGTTTGGCGTTGACTAGCCGACTGTTTACATCAGTGAACTTTACTAACTAAACTCTGAAGATCGGTTTACCTCGTGAATCAAACATACGCTACAATAACAATAAGCTGAATTGAGTTCTCAGAAGATAACTCATACTAGCAGAAGAATGTAAAATAAATAAAAAAGGAATGCTGGGTCAAAATTCCCCGGAAATGTCTAGAGTCTTTATGGACTGGGTATAAATCCTCTCCCAACATGTGTCGATGAGAGATACTCAGTCAATGTCCGGAGCGATTACGATCGGAAATCGCCTCTTAAACTCCCTTTAAGAGCAGAGTTCCCGGATAAGCGCCCCGTAATGGCCGAGCTCACTTTTAAAAGTCAATATTCGGATCTTCAAAGCGGCTTAATGGCCGGCGCGCGAAAGTGGCGTGGTGTCGTTCTCGAGCCCTGCAAGACCAATTGGCAGATCATGACCGAAGAAAATCTGTGATATTTCGTGATTTATTTCTTTTAGTGAACTTATTTGGGGCATTTATAGGGTGGTATAAGCAGTAAAGGGAAGGTTTAGGTGCAATTTCGTTTTCAGAAATTCATATAAACGTTAAAAACTGTAGCATTCGGTACATGACATTAAATGTATTTTGTTGTTATACGTAACCATTAAAGAAAACTGAGGGAACTTCAGGGTATTCAAAATAAATGGTCTGGTTTCAAAGGTGTATTTTTCTAAGAGTAAAAATGGTATAAAAGTGAATTTTGACAAGGCGACACGGGGTTTCAAAAACCTAAAAATTCACCAAAATATCGATTTTTCAATTATTATTGTTTTAAATAGAAGAAATACTTCTGGACATGGGGCAAAAAAAAAAAATCGAATCAGTGAAAAATTGACTTGTGGGTACTTTTATGAATGACCACGCCCCTTTGTAATCTTTTCGGTAATATGCAAAAGTTTGGTAAAAATCTTAATACTGTTGGAAAAGGCAACTTTTTCAAGGTTATTCTTTTTAAACAACCATTAAAATAAATTAATCTATATGAATTTACTAATTTTAATGAATATAGATAGTTCCAGCATTTGACCTCATTCTCTTTTCCTAAACTGAAAATTCTAATTTTCTCAAAGCGACATTTTTACGTGTGACGGTAGATTTCAATATGCTCCATGCCTAAGAGTTTAGTATTGATTTGCCTAAAAATTTATTTATTTAAAGTATTGCGCACTACAGACAAATCCAGTTACAGTGGCAAGTAAAACAAGTACAAAAAAAAAACAAATTATACATTAAAAATATTGAAACATATAGACTTAAAACAATTAAAAGGCAGGTTTAAAATATCTGAGACACGACAAGGAGTTAAAAATTGCATAGTTAGTGAAAAAAAGTTCAATAAAAAGTTTCTTGGGAGATTTTTTTTAAAGTTATGCAGTATTATAATCTTAAACCCTGATTTGTAATATTGAAACTGAGTTTTCGAGTTAAAATTAGCATGATTTTGAAAAAAAAAATCTTGCATTTGTGTCCATTTACACACAATACTTAAATATCTTCAACACTCTATTAATATAATGCAAATGCATACTTTTATGATACTGTTGCATAATTAAATGCAAAATTGATGGGCAGGGAACATTTTTAATTAACGCGATTTAATTTAATTTAAAAATTTAATAACTTTTGAAATTATTGTTGAAAATTTAAAATTTTTGGTGGAAACTGTTCTTATTTTAGTATAATCATCCTGTAAAAATTTCAAGACGATTGCTTGAAATTTACAAAAATATGGTTTTAAGGCCCCGTGTCGCCTTAAATCAATCTGAAATTGTTATATATGCCCTTCACCTGATACCTGAACTAAGACCACTGTATAGACGAGCTGACTCATCAGGAGTAAGTTTCAGCACTTTGTATCCAGCGCGTGTAATGTCTTTTTTGGCGGTTGATGAGTGGTTGTCTTTTCTGGGAACTTATCGCGCTTTGGTAATTCTTCACTGTGAGTAAGTATTAGCGGTACGTGAATTCGACATAGCTTGGCACTGTCCGAAACTTTGCTCTGGTAACCCTAGCTCAGAAAAAATGAAAAATTGAAAGTTAAAACATTTAGGGGCCCCCAAATAAATTAGGGGCCCCCCCACAAGCTCCGAAATATCCGAAGGAGTTCCTCGAAGAAATATCCCTTGAGGAAATCCTCCATGTGTGTTTGGGGAATTCTGTTGAGATATTCCTGCAAATCTCCGGACCCCTTTCTATTGAGGTTTTGCTCAGGGAATTTCTCTGAGGTTTACCTCAAGGCCGATCGTACTGTGTGGATGAGTAGGAGATTTTCCTCAAGAGACTAGCCTCCGTACATTCCCGTAGCGTCTTGGGACTTGAGGAAATCCTTAAGGCCGGCATTCGGATTTTCCGGAGCGTGTAGAGACCCCTCCCCCCTAATGTGAGGTTCTCCACGAGGAATTCCTCTGAGGTTTTCCTCAAGGAAAGCCTTCGGGTTTTCCGGAGCGTGTGAGGGGGCTTTAGATCCAAAGTGGTTCAACTTAACCTTGATGCGTCGGCCTGTCCATATGAAAGCCCTCACCTGACTGACATCTATAATGATAACATGTGCTCAAACTCCTGCCATACATGTGGTAACACGCACGCAGCCACAGCAGCAGAGACTGCAGAGATTATAATTTTTCAATTTTTCAAGATTAGCGAAGAAGGGGTATAAACACAGTATCCTTTACATATCCTTACAAGAAAAAATCCCCTGATATCTGGTGACCTGGAGGGGGCAATAACACTGATCTAAGCACTGATTTGCTAAATAACTTCTCCTTTGATCATGGGCGGACTTACGGGGGTGCCAGGGGGTGCGCCGCACCCCCAACATTTTTGGTTGGGTTTTGAAAATAATGAAATTAAGTATAATTCGCCAAGAAATGCAGTTGGAAAAGAACATTATTATTCAGTGCTGTATTAAAGAATGAGTCTATACTCCGTAATTGGGTATTTGTTGGTACATCATTACAATTTCTTCTACTTTGAAACTATCATGGCGAAATTAAAAAAAAAAATGACTATTGTAATAACTTTATCAGTAAAATCTGCCCTGAAATCAGCTGAAAACCAGCATTTTTAAGGTAAATTTTCAAAATTTTCCATAGAAGTACTCCCAGCCCCCGACTTCTTATTGTAGTGGCGCAACCAGAGGGGGCCCACAATGATCGCGCTCCCTTCCTCCCACCCTTTCTCTAGAATGCTGAGTTGATATTTTTTTTAAAAAATATTATTTATTATTGAAGAGAAGGAAAGAACGCGTCTTAGGAAAGGCACCAAAATACCCAATGTTGAGAAAATATCTTAATTTCTTTCAAAAATGAAAAAATCTCGACACTTAAATTTTTCAACAGCTTCAGATTGTTAGTCAGCTAATTGTGTGCTATCCCCTCTCGCCCTATCCTCTTGTTTTTAATTTCATTTGTCTGATTTTTTTTTTCTTTTTTTTTTTCTATTTCGTCTGAAATTAGAAAAGTCTTCAAAATGTTATTTCTCGGAAGTCCTCTACCCTGCCAAAGTTATTATGGAGCATCACAAATTTCGTCACCTAAGTTTCAATTTAGTAAAATTTCCTTTGAAAATCCTCCAAATACCAAACACCTTAAAAGATCGAAAATTGCTTAAAATTTCGTTTTTGAAGCTTCAATTTTAGAAAATTTTCGGATAAGGGCAACCCCAGCCACCCTTTATCCATCATTAAAAATCGTTAAAATTTTACTTTTCTAAATTACAGTTCCGAAAAGTCTAAAGGGGAGAACCTTTTGGCACGGCAGGCTTTGAAATCCTAAGAATTGACATGCTTAGGACTTCAAGTCTTCTTGCCGTCAATGGAAGATTGAAGACAGTAGCCTTTAATTTTCCTTCTAATACCATGGAATATTGCACATAAGAACTTTGTTCTTAGAACTTCAATTTCGAAAATTTTCAGGGTAGAGCCCCATAACCCCCTCCAATAACCGCATAAAAATTGTCTAACATTGCGTTTTTGGAACTTAAACTATGAAAAATTGAAGAGCTGGTAGGTAAGGGGGGGGGGAGTTTTTTTACCTGTTTTCAAAAAATCCATCGGGACAATCCTACAATCAAGTTCATAAGACTTGAATTTCTAAAAATATAATCGGAGCCCCTATTACTTTTCTTCGCCCTCAACTTCGTCTCGCTTCTAACAACATTAAAAAATTATTTAAGGTTTCTTCCATAGTTTCAAATGTTAAGAAGTGCCGAATCCCTATTGTTACTAGATATGGTCTACGTCGCGTTTTTAGGACGTAAATTTCGAAAAAAATTTGGGCAAGCATTTCAATGTCCCTTTTTCTAATATCATTCAAGGCGTCTATGATACTAAAAATTATGTCTTTAGAACGACAATTGGATGAGAGGTATAGCACACCGTTCTCTTTCAATTATACGAGCTGACACTTCCGTATGAAATCTGAAAAAGAAAAAACTAATGTTTGAAAAAATTTAAGGCGGGAGAGACTTAAAACCTCTCTTCCTAACATTACTGAATATTGCTGTAAAACTTCGTTTTTTAGGACTTGTATTTCGAGATGTTTCTTGGAGAGAGAACCAGAACGCCTCTCTCGTCACATCATCAAAGTTTGTCTACAGTTGCGTTTTTAGAACTTCAACTTCGAAAAGTTGTGGGGAAGGTGAACGATTTTGTTCTATTTTTCAAGAAATTGATCTGGGACTGGCCTTAAGATAAGCCCCATCCCTTAAATGAGCGTCAACAAATATCGCCTATAATCGCGTTTTTAGGACTTTAATTTCTAGAATTCTATGTGGAAGTTCCTGTGAACTTTTCTTTCCCTTCACAGCTCCAGAGGCAGTCTAAAACTGCATTTTCAGGATTACAATATCAAAAATTTTCCTGGGGATAATCTCCCAAACCTGCCTATCAAATGGAGAAAAAACTAAAAGCAGGATTCGCCAACGTGGGCCCAGCCCGAAAAAACCTCACCGAGATTTTTCGGGTGGGCCCACTTGAAATGACACACTATGTCGGTGAAGTGGTTTTTTTTTCACAATTTACTGCACATTGAAAATATTTATTTCAGAAATAAACTAAACATTACAAATATTTTGATCAATATCAAGTCTAGAAATTGGTACTGATCAGTTTAGTTATAACATTGAGTTTATTATGATATTTAGTGTTGGCCAATACGTGGTCCAGAAAAAGGCATCATCCTTTCTGAGCAAACTTATTAAGTATTAGAAATAAAACTGTGCATCTGAATTTGAGTTATTTGTTTATTTATTTGAATATATAGAGGATCAAACTAAAGAGGAACTATTTTAATCCATAAATTTAATTCAATATCAATTTAAAATATTTTATCATATTAATTTTAAAAAATCAATATAGCATTGCCCAAATAAAAAAGTCTTTAGGGGGTCAAAGTGACCTCTCTTCATGGCTCCCGACCCTTTAAAAAATTTACGTAGCAAGCATTAGTTTGGTATACAATGTTTGCATAGAGAATGATATTAAAATGACTCCACTGAAATGAAAAATGAAAACTAGGATATTTGATTAAAAACCCAGACGGGCTGGGTTTTTTCAAACTCTGCTTGAAACTGTTTTCTGGTTGCGCCACTGGCTTGTTGTCCAGGGAATCACCCCCCGCCCCCATTTCTGCTACTGTCGCACCCCCAGAATTTGCGGTCTAAGTCCGCCTATGCCTTTGATCGACATGTCAACTCGCTGAGTAATAAAGAACTATTGGCACGCCTACGACAACCCTCAGAGACATCTAGCGGTATCTAATTGAAACTCTGCACTCTAGGTGTAAGATTGGTGTAAGTCCAAAGTCTACGTTCCAAAATAGTTAGCCTTATAAAGCCCCATCATCTTTTTGGATTACTCTGGATCGTCTTGTTTTTAGTGCTGGTTTTTAAGAAAAAGGAGATTGAAGCAGAAAACTTCACAACTTTCCTATAGATATGAACTTTAATTAGTTGCCTTTTAAAGCATTTTAACATCATTTGGTTTGACCCTTGCTTTTTTTTGAGTAGCCTGGTTCTTGCTGCTGTCCATTTAAACTACTATATGAAAACTGCTAATTTTTCTCGACAAAGATTTTCGATCCCAAAACATAGTGTGCAATTTTAAAAAATATATATCTATAATATTTTTATTTAATAATAGTTTCAAAAAGGTAAATTTTTAAAATACGGTTGCTCTTTTGTCCTAACGCTATATATTTTTGAAAAAAAAAAAACGAAGCCCAGCATAAATAACTTTAATATAGTTTAAAAAAACTAAAAAATACGCTTTTAGACTTAATCAAAATATTTCACAATACTTTGATTTTCAAAACTATTGAATATCCGCTAAGTTTACATGCACTTATAATACAGTAGCATGTTATATAGCTTAACCTTCAGTAACAGTATTAAATGTAGTAATATGTAAATAGTTAGTAAATAGTATTAAACCTGTAGTAATAGTTTTTATATTTGCAAAGAACGCGAATTTTATCTTTTATACAGAGTTACATACAAACAACGGAAACTCTTTTAATACATCAGCATGTAATATACACTGCTCAAAACAATTAGGGGAGCAAGCAAAAAAGTGAAGAAAACCGTGCAAGACAGCCACGGATTGGCATATAGTGGATAGTATGCGTGTATCAATGCACAATACAGAAAAAAAGACCTAATAACTTGAATAATGAAAATGTGGGGAAAACATAAAAAGGTAATTTGGGGCAACATTTTGGTTACATGTAAAAAATGAAAAAAAGGTAGTGTTTAGACATATTGCATGTATTTCAATAAGGCGTGTGGTTTCCTTGAACAACTAAGACTTCTGCACACCTGTTTGGTATGAATGCGATAAGCTTATGCGTATGAACTTGGGGCGTACTGTTCCACTTCTCAAGAAGTGCACTCTCCAAGTCTCGGACAGTAACAGGCGACCTTTGTCACTTAGCAATGCATTGTCCGACCATATCCTAAACATGAGGTCAGTAGAGCACTCTGGCCATTCCATACGCTGTATAGCTGTATTTTTTCAGTTTCAAGCATGTTCTCCATCAGACGAGCTCTCAGCGGTCGAGCAATATCGTTTTGAAAAACAAAGGAATATTCAATAGCTCCAGCGTGAGGAATGACATGAGGTCTCAGCATCTCGTCTGCATACCTTTGGTCCGTCAAAGTGCCATTCCAAATGATATGCAGGCCCGTACGTCCGCCTATGCTGATTCCACCCCATACCACCCAACCAGCTCGTCTGTTTTGTGACCTTTCACGAACGAACGCGGGATTATTTCGAGTGCCCCTGTCCCTCCATACCAGAACAAGTCCGTTGTCATTCTCCAGATTGAATTGCAACCCCTCTGTAAACAGCACTTGGCTCCAACCATGTTGCTCCCAATTTCGATGTTCAGCAGTCCGTCTTCTTCGGGCCACACAGTCGCGTGGGGTCAACAAAATTTAGAACATTGGCCTACGTGCATAGAGCCCTCCCTCATGAAGCTCATTACGTACTGTTTGGCTGGACACCCTTCGTAATATTGCCAAGAGCAACTGCCTTTGCAGATGCGTAGCATTCTTTATTCTGTTTAGACGGTCTGTTAACCGGTCATCACCTATATACCGGTCATCAGTTGCTGTAGTGGCGCATGGCCGACCTTGCCCTGATCGATGTCAAACATTTCCTGTTTCTTGGAATCGTTTCCACAGCCTTGCAACACTTCTGACGACTCCAACATCATCCGCGACACAACGTTGTGTTTACCCGGATTCCAGCCTGCCTATAACATGCCATGTCATAGATTCCAGTAAATCACTTTGTTGAGACATTCTCAAGTAACCTTGTCTCCAGAAAAAAAAGTAAAAAAACTACTGCGCTATTGAATTTAACAGTTACGGCAATAAAACGGACGCTTCTGCAACATCCCGATTTCCGCACTTATCTTCTTTTTCTGGTTTTTGGCCTCACTAACTTTAATTTGTTCATAAAATTATCTTATTCCGTTTCCTGGTAGGCTATGAATTAAGAACGATTCATTTTATGTTACTTATTGGTATACATATTTGCGTAATTTTGTTAAAACCATGTGCTCCCCTAATTGTTTTGAGCAGTCTAGTTTAGCCTTCAGCATTAATAATAGTATTAAATATATTACTTTTATATTTGTAAAGAACGTGAATTTTATATTTTATTCAGAGCTACATACATACACACAAACACACAAACAAACCCACATGTGAAACTAATAAAAGAGTTGTATTAAAAAGCATCGTGAATCAAAGCGACTTCACAAAACAAAGCTTCATTTTATTTAAGAGTGGAGAGTTAAAAGCCATCCCTCCTGACATCAAAAAGAGGCGAAAGCTCATTCGAAACACGTCCGGGTCATAAAATCCCGCCAACCCCCCTCTTCCGGACGCCAATCCCAATTCATTAGCGCTAGCCTCGGACAGGGCAGAAAAGAATCTCTGCGGCCGCGGACACGGTTACAGGGGGATAGATTCCTCAATTATTGAAGAGAGTTAAATTGGGAAGAAAAGAGTTTCGAGCTCCCGCTCAGTAGTTAAAAGTTGTCTAATGGGGGCGCTGCCTTTGGTTACAGGAAGTAAACGCCTCAACTCCAGCAAACGCTTTGCAGCTTTAATGGAACACCTCAAACGCTGACAAATGGGTACCCTGAAAGTGCAGTTGACTGATCATAAAAATTATTTAGTTGATAGTCCCGGTATTGAATAGGCGGAAAATTGTTTTCAAAAAAGTATTAAAGTGTATTTCAAGAGCATATTTTATGAAGCAATCACGATTGCTTATTTATTTCACTCTATCGAGGCTTTTTATTATCTTTGTGAATGGTAGATAGCGAGTCACGTGATTAATTGCCATTTATTGAAGAATTTTTTCAGAGACCACGTCTCTGATAAGAAATGTAAATGATGAATGAATTCATTGAGGCTTTCATCTTTTCCAGGATTACTTGAAAAAAAGTTGCGCGATAACTTTCTTCAAATTTTTGTTATTGTTCGTTCGTACGAAACTATACAAGCCTTTAGCACTTAAGCTAAAAAATGTTAATATATCGTGTCCTGTAAATGTGGGCACAAACTTCCAGAAGGTGCAAAATCGATCTCCGTAAAAAGACAGACTGTATAGTAATTGGTTGCTTGGTCGAAAAAAATAACTGAGGGGAATATGAATACTGCCGTGGGCAGGTAAACGGCAGTATCTGCAAAAATGAGTTTTCGAGATAATTGAAGAAACGCGTTTTTGATTTCCCACAAACATCAATAAAACATTGAACTTCGAACATAGGCGATACTATATGTTTATACCGATATATTTTTTGGGTAATCGATTGCATTTTGATTTTGCAAGCGCATAGAGAGGTAAAGCAGATACTGCCGTTTACCTGCCCTTTTCATTCTAATTGTCATGCGGAATTGACTGGCAGTCGGCAGTAACTGCACAGTATGCTACTAAATGTCCAGTATTTACATATTCGACAACATGCGGAGTAGATATGTTATTATGAAATATATTATTGCATTGTGAATGATATGTTTTATTTTAAAATATACATAAATACCGTGTATCCACTTGATATAGATTTAATATAAACGTACGCGAAATATAATTAAAAAATATAATGAACTGTATTGTATTA
>JAXGGA010011522.1:0-42127 GCA_038373865.1 Uloborus plumipes | reverse complement strand
GGGCTTCCCAAAGTGGTTCACATGAACCGTTAACGTAAGTTTGCAAGGAGTCCATGTCAACGAATTATAAAAATGGTGATGCATTAGATTCAATTTTTTATTTTCTCAAAGTTGTGTAATTATTTTCTTTATGTTTCACACTTTTGTTTTATTTCATCATAATTATTATTCTTTTCTTTTCGTATTTTACAATGCATTGAGCTCTTTTCATGTCTTTGTTCATTTTTTAAACAGAAAAATAGATTAAAAACTTTATTAATTAGTGGTAATTACTAAAACTGATAAAGTTTCCAAAGTTTTGAACATGGTTCACACCATTAACGCGAGAATGGCCCACTTCTGCAAAACATTTCTGAAGTTTCCTACAAAATATTAATCGAAAATAAATACAAAACACTCACACAAATTGACCGGCGTTTATAGATAATCTTTGCACCACTTCATATTTTTGGGTGACTTCAAAAGAGAATGCATAAGGCCCAATGGCAAAATTTTAACGTCAGCCAACGCATTTGAAACAAAAACATTATAGTTTACGAAGCTTGTTTTGAGATAATATTTGTAATGTTCAAATTAACGAGTGATTCACATCTAAAAAGTTAAAAAATAATGTATGCAACAATAACGAATTATAAAACGTGTATTAGATCAGTAGATCATATTTTACGTACATCCTCAATCAGCAAAAATGATAAACCAACACATTTTTAGTTCTTCAGAAAGATGAAAAATGTTTCGCTGGCCAATGGTTTGAGAAGAACGATTGAGCATTTGTTATAGGATGCCATTTTGTTATAGCTCTTTTAGTATAATATATTTCTTGAACATGCGCAACTGTAAAAATACTGATATGCAGTCTGTAATGCCATCCCATAAATTACGGTCAATAGTTAATACAATATTTTAACTTTAACCTAAGTCTAAATTTTCAAATTCAGAATATTTTCTCAGAAGCTTGGAGTTATCTATAAATCTCTAACCTATATCTGACAATTTAACTAATAAGGATTTTTGAGGTAGTTGATTTTGATAGACACCACGAGCACAGCAAAGGCGATTTTGGTGTTTGAAACCAGAGATTCTGTGGTTAAGCAACCTACTCTCAGAAGCCTTTGTTTTAGCAGAGATTGCCAATCTTAATGTAACATTTTAGATCCGTTTACAGACTCTTCCTTCACCATAAGTTAAATTATATCTGAACTAGTGATGGACACCCCCATCAAAATATTCTTTCTTTACACTTCCCTTCAAAGAAGACATTCCGCACCTGAACGCGAACAGAACCAAAAAGCATTATCTGGTCCCCCAAACCCAGTGCCCCCAATATGAGGGTGGTCTATAAAATCCACACCTCCACCTGTTCCCATCCACTCTTCCAAAGCAAAAGCAGATATCGTTTCTCGAAGTTCGCCGTCTAGTGGGTGTTGAGTATTGGAAAGCTTGTTCGACAAAGGCCCCAAGTGTCAACAATGTTTATTCTGGGCCTTTTAACGGCTCTGTCAACAAGTGTGGAGTGGGATTAGCGGTGGTCAGAGAGGTCTAACAGTGTTGTTTCGAGAGGGCTTGTTTGCTCTGAGGCCACGTGTGAGTTTAGGTGCCATGTTTATCTCGCTGATTATATAGATGCTTCAGGTAAACCTATAAATTAGGTCACTTCTTATTGCACGGGAGAATCAGTTTCTTTTTCAAAAGCTTCGATGCCTTTACCAGTCAGAGAAGTTAGACCAGTGGTTGGTTACAGATGTTAGAACTGGGGGGGGGGGGGGGGGGCGATCGCCACTAAAGGTGCGAACAGACTTCTCAAGAGGGCGATGAATTTTTGAAGAGCGATAGGATGATATTTAAAAGATAAAATGATTATAATTAACGAACGAGCCTTAAGGAAATATTGCATCATTCATTGTGAAATTAACGAACATTTCATAAATACGGATCATTGAAAAGTACGTCAATGATCTTAGTTGAGTATTTCCCTTAGAACAGCGATCAGTTGTTGTTGTTGTTTTTTTTGGGGGGGGGCTTAAGATAAGTACTTTTCCATATTTATTTATTTTTCAATTTAAGAGTGATTGGTTGAAATTGCATCAAATGAAACTGAAATTAGGCATTTAAATTGTCAATAATATCGATTTTCATAATTACCAACGTAAGGTTCCTTCAAGCAAGGGCGATAGTTGTCAGTCAGCTACGAGTAGAAGATGAGCTCTAAAGTTTGAGAACTGGTCTTAGTCAAAAAAAGCTTTGATGTGTCTGGCTATAAGTTTACATGCTAATTTGTTATTCGGGGATTTTGGAGAAAACCAGAGATTAGATGATACTAGGAATTACTTTCTGATTACTTAGATCATTTGTCGTAAATAATTATTTACATATAAATGATTAAAATATCTGAGAAAAAGATTTTTTTTTTTAGAAAAAAAAACTAATTGAAAACCTCTTTTAAAGAGGTTTCTGAAAAATATATCAACGTTATTAAACGTTATGACCAAATAATATAATATATCGATACTACTGATATACAGATGTAACCTTGTAGGTAGTATGTGATAAACCTGTACGAAATGAAAATATGTAGATACCTTACAAAGGATTTTCAATTGCTTCCACCTCTTAAAAAACAGCTTCACTCACAATAATAAACATTTGCATAAATATGCATACTTTTTTTATATTTTAAATTCCCAAATCCTATAACATTTTGCATACTTTGTTCGAATTTTGTTTTTTATGTTTCCGAATAAATTATTACTTATGCATTTGCACAGCCAGAATTTATCTTCTAGGAGAGGTGGTTGATCACAAGCCATTACATGTTGATATAAAATACTACAGTAAGATTGAACATGTGGCTTGAAATTAAGAGTTCTGAAGTCTTTAACTTTTTACTCTCTATTTAGAGACATAAAACAATAACTTTAGTGCCTAAGAAAGGACTTTTAACACACCTTCTAGAAACTTTTGCTTTGGAACCTTACTGCTCTTTACTTCCAAGGTCTGATATAGGCAATAGATGGAACATGGTTTTTGCATTCGAACTAAAACTTCTTATGCTTAAACCTAACTCTAACTGTCACGGTCTGCTTGTTAAATGTGGACTGCATATCCAACACATTTTATTGCGGCATAGTACAAGTTTCTGGTGACATTTTTTTGGTCAAAGACGTAACCTTTTCGCAGTTTCCATACATGGTATCTCATAACCAGTTGTAATCGGAAACTGTAGCTAAACCCAATACCACATTTCCACTGTACCATGACCCCGTGGTACAATTAGATACATTCAGGTGTTACTGGTGCCATCTTTCAACCCTCGCCTATTCAGAACCATAAATCAATAGCTTCGTCCGTAGCGTGGACCTGAATGTGGGCTTGACCCTCGCAAAAGAAAAAAAGAAAACTGTGAATCGAAAAATTCTCAAAACGACACTATGTAAACACCGCGTGTGGTAACTTTACGCAAGCCAATAAAAGAAGGCGTTGGCAGGACCTTTATGCAGGTAACTTTTACTCTTCCAGCCTGTTCTTTTGTTGTCATGATTCTTTTTTTGTGGAGTTCTTCCCTGCCATTCATGAAAAATCGTCCATTCCTAAACAAGAAGAATTTCGAAGATATACATTTCGGTTCGGGTTACACAAGGAATCTGGCAATAGTCTAGTATTTCACGGATGAAGATATCTGAATAAGTTTGCAGTTGTTATGACTGCACGGTTCATTCGCGTCGTTATTCAGAAAACGTGTTCGCTTTTATTTGTAACTCAGTGTTCATTTCCATTCAACCATTTGCAAATAGAAGGTTGGCACCAAAGTAACTGCCTTTTCTTGCAGGGGCAAAAATGCATTCATCAAACAGCACCACATCTACAAGAAATGACTTCGCTCCACGAAACTTTTGTGGTTGTTGAATGAAATTTATATTTTCTCTCCTTTTGTTTTGCAGTTTTCCCCCTTTTACAGATTCATACTTAATCATTTCAGCGTAAAAAATGTAACAGTAATTAAAATGAAAATGAAACACAAAAAAACGCCTAAGTCCTGTTTTACTTCAAGATATGGAGCGGACGGATTTTAACCCATTAATGCCTAGCGTCCCTTGTTAGGGACGGTCCAAAAAAGGGTCTGAATTTCCCCAAAATGCACATTTCAACCAAATAATAGTGTTCAATGAGTACCTTGGTATTGTTTCAATTCGTTATTAACAGATTGCAGCACATAACCATTGTAAAGTGTGTTCTGTAGTAGTTTTAATATGATATTTATCAAAAATGACATCGTTCGCAATCTCAAGAATAATAAGCTAAGTTTTCAAAGTTATTCCCAGCTTCCCAGTTTATGTTAACTGATGATGTTATTTCTTCTTATAAAATGTCCTTTTAAATTTTACATCGTAGGCAGAAAAAATTTTTAGTAAAAGAAGTATGTACCCTCTGGGGTCTATCGTAGCTTTTATGGGACGGTTTTTCTTTCCTTAATAAAAAATATATTTTTTAACATAATATTTTTTAATTGTTTTTCCTGTCCATTAAACACTGTTTGTAACCAGTATACAAAATATCTTTGGAAAAAAATGTCAGGCATTAATGGGCTAATAAAAAGTTAGGTTTACAAAATTAGTAAAGAGCATATTTGCAATTCTAACCACGAGCGTCACGGCCTATGGGGATTCGGGGACGTGTCCCCCCCAATAATTTTGAAGAGGGGGACAGTCCCCACCCCCCAATATTTTTTCACAAGTTTCACTTAAAATTTTAAAAATTCAGGAATAAATCAATAATCAACTGATAGATTGATTTCTAAAAAAAGAAAGTTTTTCGTATGAAGGCATT
Source organism: Uloborus plumipes (assembly GCA_038373865.1). Classification (NCBI taxonomy): domain Eukaryota; kingdom Metazoa; phylum Arthropoda; class Arachnida; order Araneae; family Uloboridae; genus Uloborus; species Uloborus plumipes. Next base: position 37,303 of record JAXGGA010011522.1, on the reverse strand, counting down.
TTAAAGAAGAAAATAAAGTAAGCTATTTAATTTTATGTCACTTCCCATCTGCTACCAGATAAGTGGGGATCCAAGATCACGTCCCCCGGCAAGAGGTTTCCATCCCCCTAATATTTTTTCACAAGTTTCACTTAAAAATTCAGAAATAAGAGGACACACATTACAATAAATCAATAACCAGAGGATACATTGATTTCAGAAAAAAGAAGGTTCTTATGTAGACAATAACCGAACAAAGTAAAGTTAGCCATTTAATTTTGGCGCAAATCCCCTCCCTTGAAAATGTTTCTTCCCAACTCTTTACTTCTACATATTTTTTATTTTTCCAATTTTTATTAATATTTTAGCTGTTTGAAATTTGTATGATCAATCAAACCTTTATTTCATACTGTATTGCAAATTGCATTCCTTTTTTTTTATGTTTGCAAAAAGTTATGAAATCTAAACTTTAGAATCTTTACTGAACTCTGAATTTTTAAACTTTTAAGTTTGAGTGGTTTTCTGAGATATTTCTACTACGTCTTTCTTTTACTAAAATGGTCGCTTTTAGTTACTTAGAAATGATCCATTTTTCATTACAAGAGAAGATATCAAGAAAGCGTTTTGTTACCAACTGTCTTATCAATAGCCGTTCTTTCCTTCCGTGATAGCGCAGTTGACTGTCAAAAGAAGAAAGATGGATAGGTAATCGCGGACTTAATTCGCGGATAGGTAATGAGGGGCGGGTCGCAATGTCTCTCAGTCAGACTTGAAGAAAACGGGGCTCCCAATGAATGCCACATAAGCTGTACACACAGACGACCCTTTTATTACTAGGGCAATTCCATGGTGTCGGACGTAAAAAATGAAGAAATATTTTTTAGTTTTAGTTCCATTTATCAAATATAAACTGAATAGAAATGATTAAGTTGGTATTCAAAATACTCGTTACATCATAATGAATAAAAAATCATGTTAGTTTTTTAAAATAGATCTTTTAAATAGAAATTAAGAAGATTTAAAGAGTTGGTGTCGGACGTAAACGCACAAATAGTAAAATTGGAGATTCACTTACAATTTACTGAAACTCTGCGAATTGGCTTACATTTTTATTTCAAAAACAGCTAATATGGATAGTATACTTATGATTAAAGAATATTTTACAGTTTTTTAATGATATTGTTTTGAATAAAATTAACTTGGAACTACTTTTACCTTGGTGTTGGACGTAAATTTGTGGTGTCGGACGTAAACTCTTCGAATTGGACCTAAACCGTTGTTCTTAAATGTAAATACATGTCAACGATTACAGTTTTAAATAAGAAAATTAGCTTAACTTTTATTCCTAGGTCACACATATATTTTTTTAACATTTAAAAGGGTGCATCAAATTTAAACTGCCCCCTTTTTCCTGTAGGGATCGGAGGACGAATACGTTTATAATGTCCCGTAATTTGTAAAATATTTTGTCCTCATTTCTTGGCCATTTAAAATAGCCTTTAGAACTATGCATGACTGATACAAAGTAATTTGCAATTTTTTTGGTGATACATCCAAGATAAAGCTTGGCATCATGCATTACCACAACCCAGTCATTGATGTTTACTGTATCAAGATCTGCAGATTCTTCGATCCCGGAATTATCAGATTCTGACATAGTAAATATTGGTACTGTTCTTAATTTGGTTATCACGTGATATGTCACCAATTTGATCTTGATTGTGTCCAACTGATTTGAAAAAATGAGCAGATTTGATGTTCGGAATATGGAAAACAGCTTTCCAGTGCTGATGCAAATGCTTTGTATCTATGTGTATATCTTTTGCTGGAATATACTTAAAATGCATATTTGGATTTAAAAGTGCTGCAACTTGAGAAAATTCCTCCGCTTTTGTCACCGTCATTTTTCCTGCTTTAACGCGGCGCCAAACGATTTTTTTCACAGTGCCTCCTATGGCATCAACGACCATCTACCAGCAAATATGAATATTAATCAGAACACTAATAAAAAAAATGTAAGCATTCACTTATACTAATTCAACTACGAAATCCATGTGTTCTAACTCTTTGCGAAACCGAATACAGGTTGTGTTGTGATGATCTAGCCTTTAAAACTTTAGATGAATACTTAGAGTTGTGTTGCTGTTTTTTTCAAAGCAATAATATGTATATAAACTTTTTATTAATTCAAGAGTTCCCAGAACAACTCAGAGGCATTGTAATTGTCTTAATATAAATGTCGCATGAGGAGAAAAAATCTTTTAAAGTATTATGAAGCAAAATTTACTATTTAATAAGTAAATTTAAAGTATATGTATGCACAGTAAAGTCAACATTATTTTTTTTTAATCATGTTTCACTTTAACTTTGTAATTAAAGGTAAAATATGGAGAATCACAGTTGTAAACAAGTGTTATATACGGAATGTAACAGTGTCGGACGTAAAAAAAATTCTTTACATCCGACACCTAGATTTTAATTAAAAATATTTACTTGTCACAAAATGTTAATAGGTTACATCGATGAGTCCAAAGATCTTACTTTGTATACGAAGTTAAATGTATGTAGCTTTAAAATTATTGGCCTAGCATAATTAATCGTACATTTTGGTGTCGGACGTAAAACACTTGATGTGCCCCATGGGAATTCTGTCACAAATCAAAATGAATTATATTCTCACACATTTTTGCAACATCACCTGCTGTACATTGAATATTTAAATAGTTATTCGTCTTAATTCATAATTTTAGTATGTATATTTTGGAAAAAACAGAGCTTCTTTGAGAGTCGTCAAATATACTTTGAAAACGCTCTGGATGTTGACCTTAGTTTGAGCTCTTGTAACTTAGTCAAAACTTAAGTTATCAAAATTTAGACATGAATTTCAAAATAAACAACTCTTTACCTTTAAAATGATACCTTGTTTGTTTAGAAATACTAATTTTGAAAATTTGACCATCTGATTGACCTTATCGTGGAATTGCCCACTAGTCTCTTTCCTTTGGCGAAAAACGGCTCCTTTTCGTATTGGGACAAATTGTTAACGAGCATTCAAGCTGTTTTTCCTTTTTTGACTGGAATAGGAGTGATTTATCAAATAAGTGAAGTATCTCTTCTTCCGACTTCCATTGTGCTGCTTTCTATAGTAATCAACAACAGATGACCCTCGACCCTGGTGTTCTGTTCGGGCCCTTGTCTGATGTCCCAAAACGAAATTATTGAGCTTTTTGGGCATGAAGTAATCTTACAACTTGTTGAACGTATAAAGGATACTTCTCCTTTCATTTTTTCCGTTTGCGACGGTACCAGAGACATTTCTGGACACGAGCAAGAAAGTATTTGTGTTAGGTGGTGTCACCAAGATTTGGAGCCACACGAAAGTTTCCTCGGATTCTATGAAGCTAAATCGGTTACGGGAAAAGCTGTAGCAGAGCGAGTAGTTGCGAGATCAAACTTACGATGGAGCGGGAAGCATGAGCGGGCCCATTAAAGGTGCCCAATCTATTATTTTCGAAAAACAGCCGCTGGCAGAATTTGTCCATTGTGGCGCACATTGTTCGAACTTAATTATGAAGGAAAGTTGCAGTTCTGCTTTGATAATCAAAAATGCCTTAGAAATTACGAATCAACTTGGAATATTTTTGTCTAGGACAAAAATTTGTAGTTTATTTCAAAGCCTTCTAGAGAATGAGGCTGAATGCCCAGTTGGAAACGTAGGCAGAATTAGACCTCTGTGTCTAACAAAATGGATTTATCGGGGCTCACCAGATTAAAAAAGAAATATTAAATAAGTACCCCATAATTATGAAAACTTAATCAGTTGGCAGCAGACGGCTATGAAAGTGCCAGTAGTCTGTTGGCCGCTTTTGAAAACGGAGCCTTGGATTGGTTTTGGGAAAACAGGCCATTGATTATCTAGAGCTTTTGAATAAATCTTTCCAAAGGAGGAAAAATTCAATTGCAGGACTCGTACAATCAGTCCAAATATTAATAGTTGTGAATGGTCTCACAGCCCTGCGAACTGATGAGGAGTTTTCTTCCATTTTTAACGCATGCGAAGGAAAAATTGAAGAACTTATGTTGGAGCCCCTAAGACATCCTCTCAAGATAAGACCTCCAAAACGATACGATGGCCCTGCAAGGAGTCACGAGTTTTCTTCCTGTGAAGAATATTATCGAAAACTGCTTCCAATTATTGGATGTAACAATTGCAGGGCTACCAGATCGCATTCTAAATCAAAAAGGGGTTCAAAAACAAGTCGATTTAGAAAATTTACTGTTGAAGGAGGAAAATTTAGATCTTGCCGAAGAGTATCCAGAACTTGACACATTGATGTTGAAAACAAAATTTCTTCTTTTCAAAACAAAATTCAAAAATATGACATGCTTAGAAGATATTAGAAAAAAAACTAACAAAATGGAAATAGGTGTTAGAAACTTGTTTTCAAACATCGAAAATCTTGTTCGGCTTTTGCTTGTTTCTCCACTTGGGGGGGGGGGGGGGATAGACGCCTTTCCTCTGGCTACCCAAATTACAGATTTTTTTTCGTACAGCACGGTGAAATTTTTGAAACCAAAATGAGATCAAAGTCCGTCCCCCCCAATAATAAGACCTCGGTGACGCCTATGATTCTAACAGTGGTGAGTTTCAATATTTGGAGGACCAACGACCAGAAATGTGTGTTTTCGTCATTTACCATTTACTATTTTCACTAAGAATCTCCTTTTATAAAGGCATCACGTAGCAATCATGTGAAAAGGTTTAATGCTGTATCTTTCTAGGCATCTTCTGTACAATCACATATGAGAAGACAAACTTCGTCAAAAGGAACTGAAAAGCATCTCTCATAGTATTATAAATTACGATCTGTGAAAAATCATTTGTTTGAAACTATAATTTATTAATCTAAAATATACAAAACAATGCTTTACGTACATTTTCGGGGCCCTTCACAATGGAAGTACTATATATCCGACACTGCATATCAAGACATTTGTCTGAAATCAATACTTGATTCAAAATTTGAGCTATTTACAGAAAAATGAACCTACTCTTTATGTTTTCGAAGAAATACGAACTATTTATAATCAGAGAAGCAGGTTATTATTTCTTCTAAAATTATATTATTTTCCACTGTCTTTGGGGACTCAAAGAGACTTATTTTCTATGAGGAATCCGTGAAAGAGTTAATTTCAAAATAAAGTTCTCATGAAAATGTGATTTGTGCATTTTTTGAAAAAAAAAAACTTGATTATAACTATTAAAATATCAATAACAAATAAGTTTCAACAAAAAAATTTGCGCAAAAGTAATTTTAAGTGTTAATCTTGGAATGTAACGGAAACGTGTGGGAGTTTTGCAACATTTTGATGCGTGCTCTAACTCCACATAGGTTCCAAACTCAGCTTTTTTGTGCGTTGTGCGGGCTATTTGATTTAGTGAAAAATTAGTTTGTGTTTAGAGAAAAACATTTTTCATTGACCTCATCAGAGTCAGAGCCTAGCATTAAGCTGAAGAGTTATAACCGTTTAAGACTCTCAGTTGTTATTGTTGTCAAATGTAAGAAAGAAATGTGGTTCATCATAATTTTGAGGCGAAACATTACTGAAATATGCAATACACCGCCAACTCGGCCATTTCGATCCATGGACTGCAGTTTCGAGCTTATTGCGCTCTCATCAGCATGGAATACGAAAGTAGTCGAGTTGGAGGCAAAAATCCTCTTATAAAGCAAAGAGAGCCAAAAAAAAAACTGGTAGCTAATATGAAATTAGAATACCAGCGAGCGACCGCACTTGGTACGGTACAACTCGTAAATTTTTTAGGCAGAGCTCAGGGTATAAAGCAGTGAGTAACCGCCTCTAAGCAAGGGCTAAGGCAGAAACATGCAATACATAAGAGGATTTTTGCCTCCAACTCGACTACTTTCGTATTCCATGCTGATGAGAGCACAAGCTCGAAACTGCAGTCCATGGATCGAAATAGCCGAGTTGGCGGTGTATTGCATGTTTCTGCCTTAGCCCTTGCTTAGAGGCGGTTACTCACTGCTTTATTACTGAAATGGTTTCCAATTCCGAAAGCAAAAGTTTCATCAAATATATTTTATCTTTTTAACTCCAGAAAAACAACATACCCGTTTTTCCAAAACTAGCGTACAGAAAAAAGGTACCAAAAAAAAAAAAAAAAAGGAAAAAAAAGAATCTTTCCCCACCCAAACAGCTCTTTACTATCATCCCCACTGCTCAAAGCATTCCTGTGCAATATGACGTTGACATTTGACGGAACATTGACTAATGAATGCTGCTTCCAATACTTTGACACTTCAACGTAGCTAGCGTTTAAGGGCCACCAGCACCCTATAATTACAAAGGGAAAGACAAATCTCTCTTGTCTTGAGCTGCCAAGAAGAAAAACGTCAGCTGATAGATATTCATTGTTCAGTCCGATGCGCATGTTATGAGTACCATCCATAACAGGTTTCTTTGGTGATTAAGATATGTGCATCGATTATTCATTTTTTCTCTGACTTTTCTGGAAAAATCGAGATCTTTTGCGTTTGTCAGTGGTTTGCAACATACTGATATTTTTCTTAAGATGAGAATGTAAAAATGGAAAACAATACGACAGATTACGGGAATGAATCAAAAATGTTAAATTACCTGTTAATTAACTAATTGTCTTCCAGAATGATTAAACTTAATTCCTTAACTCCAAGTGTTCTTTTTTATTTTCCGTGCGATCGGGAAGTTTCGTTCAGTTTTACCCCGCTGATCCGATACACCCAAATTTAAGGTAATGTATTACCAGCATTTCACTAACTTCCAAAACTTCATGGAAGGTACACATTCCACATACTCGAAGAAGTTTTTGAATTCAAAGCACCAAACGGGATGAAGATAAGAGCTAATTTAACCATTTTCATTTAGAATGAAACGGTGCAATCATAACTGGTCGGCAAAAGTCATATCTATGAATGATATTTCTTTCTCTGCCTTTCAATAACTCATATAGTATAGAATAGAATTCAAGAGCTTGGAAAGTGATAACGTAAAGTAATAAAAAGGAGAGTAATCTAAAATATGAGCTCCCGAATACATAAACATCATTCTTAGAACATAACATACTCGTTTGGATTAAGCATCCTAAATTACAAAGCTAGTGTCTACAAGGTATCATTTTGTGATAAGATTAGCTTTTGAGCTTATTTGAGAAGACCTTACTGTCTTTATATTCATTAAAGTAATTGCGTTTACCCAGACGACCTGAATTTAAAATTTGTCCACATATGGTAATCTAATTCCAGTTGAAAAGATTCCTAAACATCACCCAGTTTATTTTCTCAGAGATATAGCATGAGGAAATAAAAACTTCTTCTGGATTCTTCATTTGCAAAAAGAAAAAAAAATTAAAAAAACATGAATTCGTTTCTGACAGATTAAATCTTTGCAATCAAGAATTGTCTAAAACTTATAATGTTGCTTAAATTTTAGTTCATTTTCCAGATTTTTCTTAAAATTCACTATCAGATTAAAGTTACCAGTTCATGAATTGACGTAACTCTTTGTATCTTTTTCGCAACAGTTTTATTACGTTGCTTTGACTTCAGCATTTTTGCTCAATTTTTATTCAATCACTAACTATTCCCAATTTAATGAGCAAGAAGAGGCGCGAGATATCTGCCTCGTCCGAGCAAAAATTGAGTGCTTTACCTCTTTGGCTAATTTCTTCAATTACTCCAAGGTGGCGTATTAAAGCTTAAAACTGCGAATTTTGCTTAAACTGTTCTAAATTAAGCAGACGATTCCTGTGAATAAATTCTTTTTTAATTACATTTCATATTGCTGGAATGGCAGTGAGCGAAGGTGAGAACAAAACAAAAAAAAAAAAAATATTTTCCTCCTTTTTTTAAAGTAGGATTCAATGAAGCATCGCATAGAGTAGAGAAAATTACAACGTTAAGATGGCACAAATAAACAGGGATACTACACACACGTGTTTCGGCGTTACAAGGAACGCCTTTTTCAATGCAAAGAAAAAAAAAGTGAGCTTACGGATGCACAGACATCCGATAAAAGCTTTTGTCGGATGTCCGTGCATTCGTAAGCTCACAATTTTTTTTTGCATTGAAAAAGGCGTTCCTTGTAAAGCCGAAACACGTGTGTGTAGTATCCCTGCTTATTTGTGCCATCTTAACGTTGTAATTTTCTCTACATCTATAGCACAAAGGTATTTGTAAACTTTATTGCATAGGATTCTCTGACACTTTATTTTTAAATGTAAATAAAAAAATGTTTTCGTAGTTCTCAAACGTTGGAAAGTAAGCAGACGGTTCTTGTGCATAATTTTTTTTAACCACTTCCCTTACGAATTTTTTTTTTTTTTTGGAAAAAATTGCAAAAAAAAAAAAAACATTTTTTTTCATTTAATTTTGAAATACAAGAAAATGAAGCAATACAAATAAAATATGTAGGTTTCAAGTTGAATTTTTAATTATTTATAGGCGTAAAATCAATTAGTTTCACCGAGTTTTCTCGGGAAAATAATTACCTGCAACTCATACGAGCCCGAGATAACTCGGGATAATCAGGCAAGCGGTTAATGATATTTCATATTTGCTGGAATGGCAATGCGCAATGGGTAAGAAGGGATTCTCTGACAGTTTTATTTCAACCTTAAACAAGTAAATAAAAAAATACTTCTGTTATTCCTCTAAGGTTGGAAAGTTTTAAGCAAAACAAAGAATTGACGGTCAATTTACATGGTGCATATACGTCATTGTAGGGAAGATTGGGTGTTGAATGGACTAACCCGGTACCTTTCGCTCAATGTCTTGCAATTTCCCTGGCTTTCTTCGGTGGTTTAATCCGAAAATCTTTCCCCTTCCAAGGTTATAGGGGGTTGAAGACCCTCTTTCGTATTTATCACCCCCTTTCCCTGATTGCCTCGTGCGTACTCTGCCATAACATCCGGATCCTTTCTAACAGCCCAAAAGGGTTATACCCTAAACCGCAGGAATTATTCCATTTATCTTCTACACCAAATTCAGACGGTTCAACCAACCGAGAAATGTTACAAAACGGAGAGTTTGCCACAACTTCGGAAGATTTGGGGAAAAAGAACACCTCTGAAAGGACATAATGGCGAGAAAAAATACCAGCCTCAAAAGAAGCTTAAATTGATGAAAAAAGGCAATTTTTTTTTTAACCCTCCGATTGGGAGAAGGGTGCCCATGAACGAAAAATCGTTAACCTTTTAATTTTTAGATTTTTAAGAGCGCGTGTGAGTCTAGGGTCAAAAAGTTGTTGAAAAAGGGGTTTTTCCCCTGATAAAACCGGATACGTTGATGGAATAATGAAAGTTGCGTCTTGGTGTAATTTTTTACAAAGGAGGGGGAAAAAAAAGTGAATGGGGAGAGCTTTTGAAGTGGTTGGTTTCGTGAAGAAATGGTTTTGAAATAATTTAAGTGCAATATAATAAATCATTCCACTGAAGATCCTCACTTTAACATTGTAGATAGGATTCTAGTGGCTCCTTTAAAAGTCTCTTGAACATTCAGAAGTAGAACTTTATTGTTGTCTCACAGTTCTCCTTTTGAGAAATTCAAAATAGTTTGAAAACATATGTTCATTTAGTAACACTTGACTAGTCAAATGCTAACAGACATTTTGGTGATCATTTTCCCATAAACTTGGAAAAACTTTTTATTTAATTAGAAAAAATATTGGTATAATAAGATGAGCAAGAAAAAAAAATGAATAGGAAGTTGATTGAATTTTAAAAGAAGCTATCATAATGTCTTTATCTTGTCCGGCCGTCTCTCTGTTTTCCCACCCTTCAATAACTAGGAGGATTTTTACAAGAATTACAACACTAATAATAAAATATTAGTGCTGTTATTATTATTGTCGTTGAGGCTGGCTTTAAATAAGTTTTTGGTTCACTTTTGAAAAGTTCAAAATATTAACCGTAAAAATAAATAAATGAATAAAATCAGTCCTTCATGAGTTTTGATCAAATAGATGGGTTTGATGCAGCTTTATCGAAAGAGTGTGTTTAAGTACAATGAATAATTTAACCTTGTTAATTCAAACACTTAAAACGAATTACTGCTAAGTCGATCTACATTTCCAGTCCCCGTCGTATTGTTTTTTGTGTATTGTTGTTCGGATAACGAAATACGGTTAAAACAAATTGATTTTAAAGGTCCCTTAAAGTTCGTTTTTACGAGGTTTGATTGTATGTTCATAAAAAAACAATTTTTAGATGGGATGTTTCGAAAACTTTTTTTCCATTTTCGGCAAGTCGTTAGAAACGTTTAAATTTTCCGTTTAAATTCGAAATCCTTTTGGAAAGTCTAAACCTTTGATCGAAAACAAGTTTCTATACTCTCATTAAGTTACATTATAAAAGTGCTTCAGGTCTTCCTTTTCAATATGCTGATATTGGACACTCACTGTTATCAGCTCTCAATAAATCTCGCCTGTAATATTCTGTGAGCCGACAGAGTGGTATAGCGGTTAAGACGCTGGCCTCTCACACCCAAAAGCGTGGGTTCGAACCCGGCTCCAGTCGGTGGATTTTCATGATGCAGAAAATCGACAGCGCTCATGTCGTATGATTATGCGGCATGTAAAAGATCCCTCGAGTACTCATTTGGCATGCAGTACCTCTTGACTAAATTAAATTCCTAGTGCAGTTTCGCATCGAAAAGAGCCCAGGTGACTCCATCTCGTGTGGAAACTGGGCGTCAAAATTCTCGTGGTAATGACATCCCGCCGATAGTGGTGCCACATGAAAGAATGGGTGCCGGTCTTGGCGAATGCACTATGTCTGCAAATGGCAAGAAGCTAAACGTAGCCCCATTAAGAAAAAAAAATTATTGTGTGCTCCAAAGTGTTACGACATTTTAGTGCGTGCGGTATCAAGTGCTACTAAGCTCATTAAATCCGAATAACTCAAAAGTAACGAAGCTGAATTTGAGTTTTAAAGATTAGGCGACAAAAATGTAGGGCAAATAAAGATAAAATAAAAAAGCTGGCTACAGTGCAATGGAAAAATATTTTACTCTGGTTGAACGCCATCTATCTAACAATATCTCAATTATAAAATTTATTTCTCGTCTATGTTTAAAAACATTAAACATATGGATTCCAGTCAAAAAAAGAAAAGAAAAAAAGCTTCTTCTTAAGATCAAGGTACACGATAATACAAACCATTTTTAAAATTTGTTACTGATATTGTAATAATGTATGGCATATCCACAATAATTTTTGACTCATAAAATTAGAAAAACAATTGTTATCACTATTTTAAATAGTAAGACTTACTGATGTATAGTGAACATGAAGCGCTTATTTTATATTAAGCATGTTTTGATTTTAATTATGTAATGCCTTTTTGGCAAGTGCATACAAGGCAAGTTAATGGAGTGAAAATGAAAAGTTCATTTAATTAATGAATTAATTAAATTAATTAAGTTAGATATTAATTTATTCATTCGTAACTTAATCACTTCTTAAACGCTAATTTATTATTTTATCTACTTATGTATTCATTGTCCACTAATTTATTCATTAATTTATTTAATCATACATTAATTCCTTTATATTTTATTAATTTATTAATATTTTAATTTCTTAATTCATGTAGAGTAAATGAAGAGTATTCACTCTTTGTTTTTTTACCGAGAAATATATTTTGAATGCAAAGAAAACTTTTCATTCGAAAAATTTTCATCGCTTTGTCCATGGTACGGACCGTCGGTATAGGGCAAAGTGGTAATATTCTACTTTTATTTGCAAGTACAAATTTACTGCAAAACAAAAATTATATTTTCATTACAAATTCTCTTGTAAAATGTATTGTTCTCTCTTTGCGTACTTTTATTTCAACTTGAATCTTTAATTTATTCATTAAAAAATATGTATAAAGAAAGAAATCCGAATTGTTTCACTTAGCTCCATATTGCCCGACTTAAATTGAATTAGAAAATTAAATTTCGTCGAGACAAAATTGATAGTAAGATTGAACTTTAAAAAAAAAAATAATAATAATGGTACTGGGTTCCTAAAAAGGCAACCGCGTAAAAATTTTATTTCATTTTAAAAATAAATCTCTGATTTAAAAAAGTGATAGCATACCACAATTGCTAAAACAATAAATAGACAATTGTTTCTCAATGATTTAAGGAATTGAAAAGATAGCAAAAAAAGTTAATAATAGAGACAAAAAAGTATAAGTATATTTGTTTAGAACCAACAAAAAAAAGGCATTTTCAAAAAAAAAGAGAGAAATCGAAATCAGAATCTAAAATATGACGAACAAACAAGATCCCAAAGATAGATAATGAAGAAATTGACAAAATAAATTAATGAAGACATTACTTCCCATAAAATTTACAAATACAAATATGTGTCTTAAATTCAGTACAGGCCAACTTTTCTCTGCAATACGACAATAACCGGATGAGGCGAAAATTGATAATTGCTGAACTTATATAAAGCTTTCCCCCAAACACGTATTTCCGCAAATGTTACTAATAAACTCTCCCCATGAATTAAAAGAAATGGGAAAAAAAAGAAAATATATTTTTTGTGGATCTAAATGGGTTTAAAGCAAATGGTACTTTGCGTTCTGAATGCTGATTAGGTACTATGTCACTCAATTTCGTATTCGACCATAACTAGAGTTGCTGGTAACGTGCTTTGCACGTGGATCTTGTGTCAGTCAACCGTATCCTGACAAAATAATCTGCTGGTCCTGTCAGCAAAATGTATCAACTTCTTTGTCGGCATAATAATAAATGTAACACGTTTTCGTTGTATCAAAGTACCCGCACTGCATTTTCAATTGCTAAAAGTATCCGGTTTTAGTTCTGTAGAAGGGAAGAAAGTATTCATTATTTACAAGAGGAACACGGGTGGCTTTGATTTTAACCCTACTTTTTCGTAAACATAAAAATTTTAATGAATGAATAAAATAAATTTAATAAATTTTTTATAGGATGAATGTTACTTAAAAAATTTTTTTTGTTGGTTGTTCTTCACATTTGCTTGGTTGTTCTTCACATATTTAGGTCAAAAATAACGGAAAACGTCGAAGTCGCAACTCGCAACACATTTGCCAAAAGGCTGAAGATTAGAAACAGAAATGAACACTTTTTTTTTTTAATTGAAAATTGAAACAATGAACCCCCTCGGTCGCTCCTAGGGGGATTTTCAACATTTGGTCTTTGGGGCGAAATTCCGTGTCAAAAAACATTGGCCGTTAAGAGGGGTGGCCGCTTTGTGGAGGTGAACGCTCGGAGGAATTTTGCTGTGTACAGTAACTTAGAATATTCCTACTATTAACAAGTTGACTGCCAAGTACGAAAAATTTGTAGCACAAGTACTGGGCTAAAGGCAGTGTACCTGTCCGACAGTTTTGATTACTGCTATATCCTCAGATACCAAACATCCATATTAATATCAGCGTACAATGCATACACTCAAATCCGTACGAAAATGGCAAATCTATCACCTACGAGCAAGGACTCATACAAAGGAAGGGCTGTAGGAGCAATCGCTCCTCCCCATTCGAACCCTTAACTGGTAATTTTTCGATATTGAAGTTCTAAAACTGCAACTTTATACGAGTTTTAATGAAGTTTAGGAAAGAATGTTTGGACTGCTCTCTCTGAAATGTTTCGAAATTGAAGTCCGAATCCTTTGTGATCAATATTTGTAAACCAGTATGTATTTTCATTTTAAGAAGTAAGTAAGAAAAATTTATTGACCTTCCCTTGAAAATTTTCTGGATCTGCCTTTGCCAACGAGCTAACTCAAAGTCGATTCTATCAGCTTAAATGACATGCTATAAAGTATCTTGTATTTGGGAAGTCAAAGTGTTAAGTATTTTCTGTAAACTATATCAGTTTCATTAAAACTCCACCCCATCCTGCCTCCCAAACCTAAGGCCAACATACTTACCCCCAACTTTCCTCACTCCGGAAATTAGTTTCTTGTCCCCTTCCACCCTGAACCGTTGTAGAGAGAAATGAGTTGAAAAGGGAGCCCTCTAAAAGGATTCGAAAATTCGAACATTCCGTGGAAACAGAACCCGGCTAGAGTTAAGCACTCCTTTTGTGAGTCCGCGATTTGCCGATTTGACACGTGTAAGTGATACCTCGCTCGGCAATGAAAGGTTAAAAAGTTGGAGGAAATCTCAAAACGTATTGGATTACATCGGCGAAGAGACACTCATACATTGAGTTATTCACAACCCTTTCCTCTTTTCTTGTCATTGAGAATGAATAAGTCGGGTTTTTTTTTTTTTCTCTCTCTGTAAGGACTTTAAGGATCGACGAGGAATACTGTCGTGATATACTGCTCTCCAAGCGAGGCCGAAACTGTGAAATTTTGCGCCATAAAATCTTCAGGAAATCCGATAGTAAGATTTATTAAAGTGTGGTTTTTTGGGGGTACTTAAGATAAAAATAATTTATTGCCAACGGGGTTGAAATTCTTTATTCAGTGTAGTTTTTCAGAAGATTGGTTTTGGGTTTAAAATGCGCAGGGTAATTTTGTGGTACGCCATAAGACTGAACCATTGAAAATTATGTTATTGAAATACTTATGTGCTTTAATTTATTGTGAAGAGCTTGAAAAGTTTTGTATTCATTTTTCCGAATCTATTTATCGAATGTGAAAGAAAAGCGGAATAAGTTTGTTGTAGTTAATGACAGTTGAATCTTTGCATCAGCCACTCTATACTACCGCCCATTTATTTCAACACACTAAAGCTTGAGACTAAAAAAATTTGATACTGGACAGTAAACCGAAAAAAGTTAGTAGCTACTTTGGCGATGTTGGTGGCTGCTTTGAACCAAGTTCCAAAATTGTAATCCCACTTCACTTCATTCGGCATACAGTAACACTATGTACTTGCATATATCTTAACTAAATTGCTATATATGAAAAAAAAATCTTTAAAAAAAAACTTTTCCGAAAAAGAAAATTATTTATTTTAAAAGCCAAATAATTAGATATAACGCAAATAAAACAAGAACTAAACGCACCTGCGTACTTGAAGTTCAAAAAATATTTTATTTAATTTGCTGATTAATTATAAATTTGGACATCTTTGACTATTTTTCCAACAAAGTGTCATTGCATTTTCCAGATGGAAATTATGTATTTAGACGTTTTGTGTAGCAGATGGGTCGAGTTTCGCTCTAAGTTAACATTGACCGCCAATGACAATGCTAATGGCGCTTTTCTTTTCATAATCAGCACGATGCATCGGCAGTTCATGTATTTTTGTTCAGAGAAAAAAGTAGGTCGCCGGTTTGGCGACCAGCATAACATTTTGTAGTCGCCCAAAAATAACTTTTAGTGGCAACTGGCGAGTGGTCACCGCTAATCTCGACCTTTACAACACACTTATTGTTTTATTTACATATTTTCAAGATATAGACAAGGAAATAAATTCTTGCTTAAATATAATCTTTTATTCAAATTTTTTTTTTTTTTTTTTTTTTTTTTCAAATTGAACATAATTTTTACACAAATAGGAAGTAATGCAATTTCAAAATGAAGAAATGAATCAGAAAAATGCATTGATTGTTTGTTTTAATGGCTAATTGATTGTTTGAATAATTTTAACAATTCCGGAATGGAATTATGAATATTTATTTTGCAGTAGCGCCTCACTGCTATCATGATATAGTCAACCTTACAATACTTTTCGCGATTGTGTGAATATGCCCATCGCTTATTTTTTTAATTTTAGCCGTTCTTATGAATTACAATTGAAGGCGTCAGTACAAGCAGAGGACTACTTTACTTTTTCAAAACTCTGAGGAATCGCAAAAAAAACAGTTTAAAAGTTCATTTTCAAAGATTTTTTCCTTATATTTAAAATAATTTTAGAATTTACCTCTAAGAAACAATTGTAATATAACATTTTAATAAAATATAATATTGCTTAAATATAATATTACTTATATGTAATTGCTTCTTACGTATTGGACCTGTCCCGTTCAGGAGAGGGCTCATCATGTTGCAACTGTCGCAGTTGCGAAGGGACCTCACGGTATAGGATCAATAAAGCCCAGGTAGCACAAAAAACGTTTAAACGTTTAATAAACGTTTTTAATCCGTTGTCACAACGTTAATAACCATTTAACAACCTTTAAAAACCGAAGTGTGCTACTTGGGATGAGATCCAAAAAAGCACATTCAAGATATTTTACGTACTTGTTCTTTATCATATTTAAGGGCCGTCCAAAAATGCCTTCCTACTCACCCCAAACTGGTTAATCCGTCACTGGTCCCAGTTTTGACCTAAATATACGTAATATTCTAGCAAATTTAGATTTTTAACTCAAATTGAAAAACAATTTTCATTGTTAAACAGCAGAGGGAGTAGTAGTTACGTTGTTCCACTTTTCAATTTTTCCTTTTTTACCTTATCAAACAATTCAATGAACAGTTTGATTATTCCCCCTGAGTTTCAATAAGCATTTTTTATCAACCCTCTTTTTTTTTAATGCTCAATTTATCAACCTTTTTACGTTACGTTTTTGACAGAACTTTATAAAGTAAACAATTGTGCATCTAACCAAGGTTACGTCAGTCCGTATTACGAAGACGACTTCCGTTACAATTTTAATGATAAATATTATCCGACAAAACCAGGCTTGGAGTAATCGCCGATTACGTATTTGTAGCCCGCGTAATAGATTACATTTTTTTGTAATCGTAATCATAATCATAATTTGGAAATGGGACACTCGTAATCGTATAATCATAATTTTAATCAAGTATTTCTTGTGTAATCGTTATTGTAATCTTTCTTTCAATAATCGTAATTTAGCATTGTAATCGTGTAATCTCACTTTTTTTTCAGAATATTTACATATAATTAAATCTTAGTTTATGGTTCATATTTTAATGCTGATATTATTTTTAGTCAATAAGTATATAAAAGAAAAACAAGTTGTGTATTAATAGATTTTTAAAACATTTTTTATGTTTAAAAAATGTTACATTTTATTTGAGACTTTTATAAAATGTTCCATTGAGATTTTTATTTTAAAGAAATTTATAATTCCACTATTGATTACATGTAGACAGTTTATAAATTTCCAGTTTATATTTTTTGTTGTTCTAAATTTTTATCAAAATAAATAAACGGTTAATCTCACAGAGTATCATAGAAAATATTACTTGCTGTGCTATATTGTATGATATTTTAGAAAATGTTTAAATTTTACATGCTTCTTTTTACTTTCGCTTAGCTAATAAGGTGCACTGAAACTTGTACCCCCTAACAAAAATGTCTGGATCATCCCTGTATATATATATATATATATATATATATATATTCCTCCAAAAGCTGTAATGGTGTAATCGAAATCGTAATCGGCATCAAAAACATTTTAATCGATTATTTTTTTTTACATAATTTAATCGTTGCTGTAATCGTAATTGCAATTTAGCAGAGGACCGTAATTGTAATCGTAATCTCCAAATTTTCATGCTCGTAATCGTAATCGATTACATTTTCTAGTAATTGACTCCAAGCCTGGACAAAACTGACAAAAAAGGGAGCTATCGCCTTCTTCGCCGAGGTCTTCAATTTTGCCAAAGGGTTCGCTTACATCTCAACTGACAATTTATCAGTCTCCGAACATGCTGACACGTGAAAACGCCTGAGCATTTCAAACTCTTTGTCGCAGGTTGTGGTTCAATTTCACCATCAACTAAATTACAAGTCACAAGTTCATTTTTACCGAGGAAACTGGAAATACCTGAGCAGGAAGAAAAACAGGAGGTAGCTATAGCAACAAAGTAAAAAATTAAAACCCCTTTCAGACACTACTTATCTGTCAATCAAACTCCTTTCCTGTTCGGAAAAAAAAATATCCTCATAGTTTAGGAAAAGGATGAAGGGGGAGAGTTATAATTCTTTTTGATACGACACTTTCCCCTCGTCTTTTCTGTGACTATTAAAAGCAGCGGGTTTCGGATTCGTACAAAAGTGAATGAAAAAAGGAACACACTTTTGCTTTTTTTCGGCCATACCCCTCCATTTTCATTCTCTTTTTCAAAAGGTACAGCTATCTGGTGCTTTTTACTTTTTTTTATTTTTTCGCGTGTTGTCAGTTTTTCGCCGAATTTCCGCTGAGCGGCCGGAAGCAGTGCATTGTAACGTCGCGAGCTAAGCCTAAAGCCCTTTTCTGTTTTGGATTGTAGTGTATCTCCATCTTTTCGGAAATTTGGAAAAATGTTTTCCCCTCCCCCTCTCTTGTTTGCTTTTTAATCAAAATATAAGTGAGGTGGGTTTGCGTTATTCCGCCACTCCTTTTTTCCTTGATGTAAATATTTCACCTGTAGTACTCACCCAAGAGGAGTGTGTACCGCTTTCGTTCAAGGAATTATTTTCTGTTTGGTGTGTGTTTCCACATCAATCTGCGATGCTGTCAGTCAGACAATTTTTATGACGAACTTTAATTGGCTAGTTATTATCGTTCTTCTTATTGTTGTTATTATTATTTGTTATTATTTTTTTGTTACTATTATTACTATTATTATTATCATTATTATTATTATTATTTTTATTGTTACTATTATTACTGAAATTTATTATTAATATTATTATCATTATTATTATTAGTATTAGTATTATTTTTATTGTTACTATTGCGATTATAATTTATTATTACTATTTTTATTGTTACTATTATTGCTATCGTTATTATTATAAAAAAATAATAATTATTATTATTATTATTTATTATTATTATTATTACTTTTTATTGTTACTATTACTGTTATTTTTATTCATTATTTATTATTATTATTATGTATTATTATTATTATAATTATAACTATTATTATAATAATTTATTATTACTATTTTGTTACTAATACTGTTATTATTATTTATTACTTTATTATTATTATTATTATTATTGTTTATTATTATTATTATTGTTTATTATTATTATTATTATTTATTTTTATTGTTATTAACATTTTTAATATTTTTATTATTTGTTTACTGTAATTGTAGCATTAAAAAATGAAACTCTTTCTGGAACAAATATTCGTATTATGCAACTTTAAACCTACACTCTTGGGAGAAAAGAAGGTGATGGAGAGGCGAAAGATTGGGAGAATGAAAGGGCATCTTCAAAAACCAGTCCTTTAAGTTTAATAATTCAATTAATTACTAAACAGCAAGACAATTAAACTCATGTTACATATCTGCTTCTTTGTTATTTTAATATTTTCAAGTTTTTCTTCAAACTTTAACACATTTTATAGAATTTCGGAACGGGTAGTCGAAACAAAGCGAAAGATTAAAAGAAAAAAAAAAGCAATGTGATAAATGTCCTTACCCTAGCAGCATCATCTCATCGGCCGATGATCGGCCATTCATCGAAACCCGATGAAATTCTCATCGGCCGATGATCCAATATGTCTCATCGGCCGAGCAGAATCCGAGCAGCAAAATCTGATGAGAATACGATGAGATTTGGAGCAATTTACGAGCAGAACAGTCCCGTGCCGAGGAATTTCATCGGGAAACTTGATCGGAAGGATATCGTTTTCCGATGGAATATAGCTCATCTTATTTTCATCGAGAAAGTTGATCGGAAGGATATCGCTTTCCGATGAAAAGTAGCTCATCGAAAACCGTGCTCGGATACTGATCGGAACTATGTCATCGTGCGTTACAGGATCAGTTTACGAGGAGTTTGTTAATCGGCCGAGCAAAATCCGATGAGTTGATGCTACTTGGGTAGTTTCATCCTTCATCTCGTATGCCAATATATAATTTAAGAAACTCTGATTAAATATATGTGTTGAAACCAAGTTTAAGTATTTTAATCAACAGCATAGAATATTAGACTATTTTGAAGTTGCATTTTTTACTTCATTTTTTCAGTTCATATATTTGTTTCAGCTGTCCTGAGTGAAGTGAGCATTTGAATGAATGATTTACACAAAGGTCCCTGCAATTTTAATTTGAAAAATTGATATACGCTTTGCATGAGGTACTTACTGTCTTGGACTCCGTGATGCAATTCGCAGTTTTAGAATTCAAACACGCCCCTTTGAGGTGATTTAATAAAGCAGTCAAAGAGGTAAATAATTTCAATTTTTCGTGGACAAGGCAGAAGTTGCAATGGGCATTTCATGTCATACGTTAGTGGCTCGGTCTCGGTTTTACCTCTTTCAGACGCCATTAACTAGAGAGTACAGTGCTCCCTATAGTTTCTTTGAATTCAGAATTTGTATATTACTTGCTTTTTTCTTTTTTTCCCACCTTTTCCTTCCCTATTTGTTTTATTTTATTTTTTGATAAGTTTTTATTTGTCGCTAAGATATGTAGAGGGCTCTTGTACATTACTTTGGAGTACTGCTGGACACTCTCTTTCGAAATTGAAATTCTAGTTAGACCATTCAATCAACAAATACACTTGCAGTAAATTAAGCGAAAAAATTCAACGTTAAAAAAACAATGATAATTTTATATGCCAAAAAAAAAATTGCTTCGGTATTTACCATTTACTTAGGGCTCGATATTAGCGGTAGTTAGTTTGACGTTGCAACTAAAATTTTCAGTTTGAAGACTAAGATTTCGATTTAACATTCAGCTGTTCGTTTCAATGCCAAACTTTTTGTGAAAAAAATAATTTGACAATCGTAACCATTCGACTTTTTATCTTTTTTTGTTTTTTACAAACTTTAGTTATAATATACAGAAAAATTTGCAAAGTTACTTGAATAATTCTAAAACTACGCCTAAGCAGACATATTGGCAACTGAAACGAAAAAAAAACTAAGTGCCAATGATGCCTAATTTTTACAGCTTAGTTGCAAACCCTCCTCCACTACTTATGACACCAATGTAACGAAATATGTTTCAAGCCGTAAGTTAGTGGCAGTTACCTCATTAGCAACCTTGTTAATCCAAAATTAATTTAGTTAAGCCTGGAAGCGTTGAACTTCATGACATCCCTACAAATCCACAAAAATAATTAACTGCTAACATCAATTAAAAGAAAAACACAACACCTCACCTCCTCTTATGTTTGAAGAGCCATACAAGCAACCTTGTTTATTTAATGTTTCATTGGGTAATTATACAATTAACTTATTTTTCCAGACAAATAAGAAGTATCGGGGTATCTTAATCATAATTACGTAATTGCAGTGTTTTGCAAAATTAAAAGCCACCTTGCACCCATATCTCAACAGAGATCTTCGAAATCCACCATACACCTGACCCCAAACAAGGCAGCATCCTAGCCGGAATAATTGTCCTAAGATGTAGTTGGTGTCGCAAGGCGAAATTCCCGACACTTTTCAGTTATTTTTCTTGTTCCCCAGCCAACCTGTTGACAAGGAGGAGGAAATTAATAATAAGCGATGACAACAATTTGACACTGTTTTGATGGATTGCTCTCGTCAGGTAATGGCGAGGTGTCAAGTAGCTTGTTTCGCGCCAGAAACCCCCCGGGAAATGTTAAGTGGTCATTACGTTAACGGAGCTTAATGATTTGAGGTCAGAGTTGAGGCATTTTTCCCACTTGGTGTTAATTGGAAGAAATGGCTCTCGCAATGGTCCTCCATGTGAAAAAAAACTAATTGAGACGAAAACAATTTGACCTCGTTGATTGGTGAAATCCTTAGAGGCTTATGAGCCCCACTTCGGTAAATGAATATGAACTTTTGGATTTGTAAAAGATGTTTTCTTACCGGAGGGGGGGGGGGGGACATGGTGCTACGAAAAATTTTAATTTCAAAAAGATATTACTGTATTTCTGAAAACAAAATTGGATGCTGTTTTGTCGCATAAAACCGAAGTTATTTGAACCAGACCTAATTCGGTAAAGCGGAAACTCCGTAACATAGGATACTCAAAAAAACTGTCATGCGAAAGCAAAAAACTTTAACTCTGACTTTAAACATGTTCAAATTTTTAAAATGACTATTTACCTATCGTACCCCAGCAACGAACTGAATCCCGGACACAGCAGAAAATTTAGGGGAAACGAACAAAATTTAAATTTAGTACCGTAAAATGGGGTGTATAGGAACAGCGGGGTCAATCGGAACAAAACTTCCCGACCGTATAAAGAAATTCTTCATAAATATACTATTAGTATTTTTTCGCCATGAATTTTTTTTAGGAAGGTAAGATCATAGGATGTAGGAAAAAATTACTTTTGTCAATCTGGCAGCGCTACTGGCTTCTAAGGAGGGCTGCACGTGGAATGCTAGAAAACATCACGTTTTCCTAGACTTCAAAACTTCATATGCAAGAACAAACCTTCTTATATTTAAAAACTAAGAGTGGTATACTTCAATTATACATGTATCTGAACAACAGAATACCACATTAGAATTTACATTTTTTATAAATTGTGTCATAAAAATGAAGAATTCTGAAAAATGCCATAGGAAAAAAATTTGCGGGGTGAATCGGAACACTTAGTTCTGTTGTTCCAATTCAAACTTATTTGAAGGAAACTGTTTGAAAAATCAAGATTCTAACCCCAATTCTTCTAATCAAGACAGGGACAAGGATTTATTACTGTTTATCCCTTCTCGTGAGCAACTAGATCTTAGAATGACAAAAGTTGCAGATTTCAAAAGATTTTTTCTCCAGGAGACTTCTTTTTACTTAAAATAAAAGGGAGAAAGTCACATAGACTTTATGTAGTAAACGTCCAGCACACAGACAGTGATGAATAAGCGAAAAAATCTTTCAGGACAATCCCCGAAACCCAGAAATTTCAAAAAACTAAAGAAAAGGCAGAGTTCATCCCAGGAGATGTTATGAAAAAACTTAAGCCAAGTCACAATTGCTAGTTTTAAGGACAAGTACATATTTGTGGACGACATGAGTGACTTCCATTCATGTTAAATCTTTGCATTTCAATTCAAAAGCTTTTCTTAAAATTACTTTTCATTTTTCATAAGTTCAAAATTATTTTGAATTTTCACAAATTATAAACGTTTACTGGTACTGAAATTATACATTTATTTGACAGTAATTATCTGTTCTTATTCTCCCCCATCAATATTACTCATGTTTGTGAGACCTATTACAGGTTAAATTGAAAAAAAATAAAAATTTTAACATGTGTTCCGATTGACCCCTATCAGCGGGGTGATTCGGAACACCCATAATTTCCTAAATATTTTTATTATTATGGTTCAAAATGTTTTGTCTTTACTTGGAATATCAAAAGTAAAGCAAGACCGAAGTTTTTACCCAAAAAATCAAATTGAAAAAAAATCTTTTAACTGCTTTTTTTACAACCAAAGCTAAAATGTGTTCCGATTCACCCCATTTTACGGTACTCTTTCTTATTACAAAACACGCACAAAATTTGGTTACATTGCTGGCGTAGAAACGGTATGGGTCATGTTTTCCAAATGGGTGAAATTAATATCTCAAGCCTGTTTATTGCTGTTTTTAAAATAAATTAAGCAGGCGTGCATAATGTGAGAGTTTAGAAGATAATTTGGCAGCTTTTATAATTTAGATGTTAATAATTAAATCAATCATTCGTCACTCTCTTACACTGTCCCCACGCAAGATTTTAACTTTGAAAATTAGTTTTTCCAACATTAAAGCATAAATACGTTATTTGTTTTTTACTAATTTGATTTATGTTCAAATAGGGACATAAAAATATCTACTTTAATGTCATTACTGAAGCTGTCACCACCTTGTTATGTAAATCTCTGCCTGACCTATAAAAATTCCTTTAACTGTTACTAGAGGACACACACACTTGTTGATGGAACCAGAATGTTTGTGTAGCCATCACAGCATATTGTCCACTTAGACTATTTTCAACACAGTCACTCACACTGAAATGCGCAAAAAGCAAATATGACTGCAATTTTCCTATTGTTGTTGAACTCATATTAAGTCCTAAAAGATTAATCATGTGTTTTTATCAAAAATGGTGGAATTTTTTTTAACTCTTATTTCCCCGATGTAGAGAGAATCACCCATATTATAAATAGTGACACATCATTAAATATTTCGTAATTTAGATGAAAAGCTTTCGAGCTGTAAGTACGCATTCCTAATGCAGATTTAACAAAAACTAACCAGTTAACATCACATGATAATTTTTTTTGCGTGTTTTAATATTTAAAACGTATTTTACCAATTAAAACTACGATAGCGTAAAACCCTAATTTTCTTTAGTGCTTTTTCTTTAGTGCTTTTAAGTTGCTTTCCTTCGCTTGGATGCAATATGATATTTAAACTGAAGAAATTTGTTCAATAAGTGTCATATTAGTCGGAAAATGCATGGTAAATTTAAAAAGATTTAGGTAGTTAACTGTAATAAAGGTATATATTGTATCTGCATCTGCAGGTAATTCTATTTTTTGCTTTTTAACTTTTCCATAAATTCTTGGTTAAAACACGAAATAAAACACTACTTTTACGTTCATATCCAACCACTTTCGGGTTAAATGGTATTTAAAAAAAAAAACAGAATTGTTCAGTGTTCCTAAAATTTACTGGTGGTTTTGAGGAAAGACAAAAAGAAAAAAAAAAAACGAAAGAAGGGACAAAAATGCGTGGATAATTTGTGTCTGCAGTAGAAAAGACTAACTTCGTTGGCGCTTAAGTCATATTGTTAACTTGGCCAAATAGTAAAAATAATTATTATAATTATTATTTTTAAACCGACTTTGGTTAAACGAGGTTCCGGTTAAAAGAGTTCAAGATAATCAAGGTTCTATTGTATACACGTAACTGGTTCTATAATACAGCTTTTCGTTCCTAAGAAAATAAAGTTTTAGAACCTTTCCTGTTATTGTTAATTAAACAAAGGAAGTTAAAAAATACAGTATTTTTCATAACAAAAATAATAAGCAATAATAATGAGAAAAATAATATGAAGAAGAAGAAATTATGAGCTATTCAGCACGTTTTTCCCACACTATGTTTTCAAGAAAGCTTCTAATCGAACAAAAAAGCAACTTAAAAATTAATTCGATTACAGAAAAAGAAAACCAAAATCGGTTCAAACTGTACAAGAAAAAACTAGTTAAAAAAACTAACACTCGTTCTGAAATTTTTATAATGAATTAAGTTGTTCCTCAACTTTCTTTACAAATAAAAAGTATCGGCTAAAATTGCGAAATTTTAAATCATTCGATTGAATTTCCTTCTACTGAAAACGAAAATGTCCCTGTCAGCACAGAAATATTTCTCGGATATTTTAACTATTGAGATACATTTTAATGTAAACTAATGTCTGAAAACAATTACCTCGCAATTTTCCACAAACTTCTTTCATAGCAGTCAAACCGCAACATATGGAGATTTGACCTTGATGACCCCCAGAAAAGGAAACTCTCCTCCATTTATCCATTCCGTAGTGCCCCTTACATAAGTTTAATCTTAATCCTCAAAATTCTGACGCCCCACGAGAGATTTATCATCCCCACCATCTGTCACGACCACTTTTGGG
Organism: Uloborus plumipes; assembly: GCA_038373865.1. NCBI lineage: Eukaryota > Metazoa > Arthropoda > Arachnida > Araneae > Uloboridae > Uloborus > Uloborus plumipes. The sequence goes on along the minus strand of JAXGGA010011522.1, from coordinate 11,819 downwards.
CGTATGTGAATTTTTTTTACATACTTTTCGGGGAAAATATGGTTTTTAAATAGGAATAAAAAAGACCGAGAGACGGGAAATGTCTCACAAATGGACAAATTTCAAGAAAAGCGTATTTTTTCAATTTTGGGTCAAATGGTTGTGGGAACAAAATGTTTTGAAATCTGAAACAGGCATTTAGGGTAACTTTCAGCTCCAGCTCCTCTATTTCAAAGTGCCTCATTCATATTTTAATATTTTTCATTGCATTTGCTAGTATAAAGCGTAAGAATCACTTTTAATACTGCTTTTTAACACATAAATAAAAGATAACTTGATAAGAAAACATGAAAAAGCCGATTTTGATACTTTTATGACATTGTTTGGTATGAAATGAAAGAAGCACTCCTAAACTAATGCATAGTTGTCGAAATTATGAAACAAATTATTTAATTCATTTAAAATAAATTAGTAGACGGGTTTAAAGCTATCTTGTCATTTAGGATCAATCGAAGAATCGTATTATAAGCATACTTAATTTCATTTCTAACCTAAAGTGTATCTGTGAATGAAACTTGAATAAATATAAATAATATGTGAAGATTCTTTACTGAAGATCTGCAATGTGGCTCGCATGCAACATGCGATGTTACTAAACTTTTGAGTATTTTACCGCGTGAAAATTTTTTCGAGCATGGGCATCTTAGAAGTAAGGTTGGCAATGTAGTTTTATACAGAAAAATAAGGGAAAAAATTGTGAAAAAAAATCCGGAAAAATAATCGCATTTGATTATTTTAAAAAAATTTTAAGGAGGAATCCCCCAATGATTCTCTCTTCTTGCTACTAATTTTCAAGATTTGAGTTTTCCCACTTCTAGACCTTCAGAAGAATGTTAATGATTTATATGAAGGTCCCTCCCCCTCCAAATAAAACTAATGTCTTTAAAACTGTCAAAAATTGAGAAAAAAAACTTGAGGCCATTATCTCTAAACCAGGATGGGTGATGCAACGTATTACTCGGAAAAAAGCCCCTATAAAAATTTCAGTGATTTTGTTCTAACGATGCATCTATCACTTCGTCCACGCCAGATAACATCTTCACCCGAATAGCTTCTAATGTGTTCTAATGAGAAAATTATTATTACTTTAATTTCAGTAAAATAAAGAGCAGAAAACTTATCTGGCCTTGAGACTGCAGAACTAGGATTTCTTTTTTTTTTTTTTTTTTTCAAAACCAAATATTCTAAAAAAATTTAAGTGGCGTTAAGTTAACTAACGTGGTTGAAAATTTCCCCTGAATGACAGCAGTTTTCTAAGGAAAAGAAGCTTAAAAAGGAAAAACTATGAAATTTATCAAACAACTGAAAGTTTGCATTCGGGAAGAAGCCCCTATAAAAATTTCAGTCATTTTGGTCTAGCAATGCATCCATCACTACGTCCATACCATGATTACATCTCCACCCGAATAGCTTCTAATGTGTTCTAATGAGCAAATTATTATTACTTTAATTTCAGTAAAATAAAAAGTAGAAAACTTATCTGGCCTTGAGACTGCAGCACTAGGATTTCTTTTTTTTTTTCAAAACCAAATTTTCTAAAATAATTTAAGTGGCGTTAAGTTAACTAACGTGGTTGAAAATTACCCCTGAATGACAGCAGTTTTCTAAGGAAAAGAAGCTTAAAAAGGAAAAACTATGAAATTTATCAAACAACTGAAAGTTTGCATTCGGGAAGAAGCCCCTATAAAAATTTCAGTCATTTTTGGTCTAAATATGCATTCCTCACTTCGTCCATACCAGATTACATCTCCACCCGAATAGCTGGGGGTTGTTTTCATCTGTTTGACAGTAGGACAGGAAGTATTTTCTTCCCAAAACATCCTGCTTCCCGTACGAATTCTCTTCGCAGAAACATAAATGTATCCCCTTAAGTAAAACTTGACACCCCAAGAGGAGTAATTATGCAGAAAAAATAGTAGGGTGTATTTTACTACGTGGCGCCTGCTTTTGTGAATAATTACTAATCTCTTTTTATGGTGTATCCGGCGAAAATAAGGAAGGAATAAGCATGGTCATTTCGTGTCCTGTTACATAAGTAGGCTGTTTTAATTGTCTCACAACGTTTATCGCTTTGTTATCTTCGTATCTGCTGTCGTCTTGTCTTCGGTTAAAAGAATTTTAGCGTCTTTCATAACATAGAAGAAGTAAATGGAGATTTGTTTAGTATTTTCTTATGTTTTATTGATCATATTTTTAATGATATAATTACTCCATATAAAGAGAGAGAGAGAAGGAAAACAAAAGAGATGAACCAACTGGAATTTTTCTAAATACCTTTGTGCATCAATGTACGGATGTATGTGTGCATGTGCATCCATAAGCTCACATTTTTTTTGCATTGATAAAGGCGTTCCTTGTAACGACAAAACACGTGTCTGCAGTATCCCAGCGTCCCTGCGTATTTGTGCCCCTTTTTTAACACTGAATTAAAACTTAACAACTGAGTAGCTTTCCCTGGACCTGTACTTTCATAGACTTTTACAGAGAAACTAATATTGTCTCTGAATCTTTTCTCTCCCTCCCCTCATTTTACAGTAAAAAGCTCTTTCGTCAGAGCAAAGTAATAAATTAATTGATGAATTTGAATTTTGGCATCTTCAATTCAAATTATGTTTTTCACAATGACGAATCGCGGCAGGTGCATATGTGTGTATGTGTGTACGCAGTCGTATGTGTGTGTTTGCAGGACGTCGACGTGTCTACCTGAAGGGGTAGGGGGAGGTGGACGTCCAGGAGGGGGAGCACCGGAACGGACCCTGTGGCAAACTTCGAGTTCATGTTCTGAAAAAGGAGCTATACGACGATTGAGGTCAAAAGCGAAAATAAATACAGTCGTCGCTCATTATAACGACCAATCATTAAAAAAACCATCCTAATATAACGACTGGTGAGAAATCCCCCAACTGTATTGTTCTACCTCTTAAAGCGACTACTCGTTATAAAGACCGTTTTCTGCAGGGCGGAGACGGTCGTTATATCGAGCGTCAACTGTAGCAATTTGTCATTGCTATGAGTTATTATTTACTTTGAGCATAATTACCGAGCCTCCTCTCCCGATAAATGCTTTTTTTAATTCTTAACTCATTTTCCTGCACTTTTTGCATTTGTCCTTGCTTTTTTTCTATCTTTTTCATTTTCTCTATAGTTTTTCTTTCTTTGAATCTTATTCAATTAGTATTTAGTAATGGTAAAAATTCAATGTTATTACTCCTGTATAGCACTAGAATACTGTACTACCATAGTAAAATAAGCTACATCATTTTGTGACCACTAGCCAAAGTAATTTTAAAAAGAGTACTTCGTAAAGCAGCAACCGAGCTTTGCCTCAAAATTTTCGTTGTTTTCGAGTTGTACCGTACCAAGTGTGGTCGCTCACTGGTGTTCTAATTTCACATTACCCAAGTAGCATCAACTCATCGGATTTTGCTCGGCCGATCAACAAACTCCTCGTAAACTGATCCTGTAACGCACGATGACATCGTTCCGATCAGTATCCGAGCACGGTTTTCGATGAGCTACTTTTCATCGGAAAGCGATATCCTTCCGATCAACTTTCCCGATGAAAATAAGATGAGCTATATTCCATCGGAAAACGATATCCTTCCGATCAAGTTTCCCGATGAAATTCCTCGGCACGGGACTGTTCTGCTCGTAAATTGCTCCAAATCTCATCGTATTCTCATCGGATTTTGCTGCTCGGATTCTGCTCGGCCGATGAGACATATTGGATCATCGGCCGATGAGAATTTCATCGGGTTTCGATGAATGGCCGATCATCGGCCGATGAGATGATGCTACTAGAGTAGCTACCAGTTTTTTTTTTTTAATTGGCTCTCTTTGCTCTTTTAAAAGATTTCTGCCTCCAACTCATATAATTCCTATTCCATGCTGACGAATACCCAAAAGCACGAAACTGGTCCATGGATGGAGTAAACGAATTGGTGGTGTATTGCAAGCACTTCGTAAAGTCTGCTTGAAGATATTCTGCAAACAAAACTAAAATTTACTAATATGACGCTGCAGTACCTGAATATGTGATATCAGAGAAAGAATTCAGTTCAACTGCATTGATTTGCATAAAAATCATGTTTAAAATTCATGGTTATAAAAAATATTGCAGGCTTCTGTAGTATTCATAGCTAGGTACTTTGACAAAAATGCAATAATTAAATTTCAGAACTACAAATAACTTTCTATCTTTTTGCCAATATAATATCTGAATCTCACTATGAGCCTAGTAATAATCTTACTGTAATAGTTCACGGGTAGCCAAACATTTATTCACAATAGTGCAAAATGTTCTTGGAACCACTGCTAATAATGTTTCTAGAAAGGAAAACCGCAAATATCATAATGGTATGGTACAAGACAGCATTTCCTTTCCATTCATTAGTAAGCCGAAACAATGCCTTCTCGTAAAATTAGTTTTAGTCCATGAATTCTGCCCAGAGATTTAAAGCGAAGATGAAGAACAAAAAGCTCCATCCTTTGACGTTTTGACGTTTCTCGGAGTTCGTTAATAATTACAGTTCGTTGACAAAGCCATTAAGTTTGACGTGAAGCCTTGGACCCTTATTATAGGCGGACCCGCAAACATCTTGGCGTACCTTGAGGCGAGCGGGAAGCGGAAGGTGTGGCAGGGAAGCCGTATTTTGTGAAGAAGTCACTGTGTTGGCGACTTTGGCATAGAGATGTTTCAAATGAATTTTTGGCCTAAAATCAGGCTTTTCAAAAAAAAAAAAAAAAACATGGGTAGTAAGTAGGGATGCACCGATTAATCGGCAGTACCGATTAATCGGTCATAATCGGCCAGTTTACCGATTACTAATAATCGGAAAAATCGGGCCGATTAATCGGCCAAAAATATTTTTTAAATTTTATTCTTAAAGTATACCTTCACTAAGAAACTACGATGAATAATTTTATTAACAGTTCTCACAGTTGATATAAAGTTTTTAATAAATTAATTCTCCTACTTAAATATGTATTTTATAGACATTGCAACATTTTTCATGTGGCGACAGTTTCCTAGTTAGTACAGTGTTTTAGATAACCTCTACTTTTCACAAAGAATAAAAGTCTTGAATGAAATTGCTACTAATAAAAAAAATAAATTAAAAGTACTCCTAAATTGGAGTACAGACTCCCTTCCCCTTTTTCTGAATTTTATGTCTAATTAACGTAATTAACAATGTGTTAATGTAATGTTATTGACAATAATATGAAAATGGTTATAAGAAATTTGATAAAATATTATTTTGTGAAAATTGGAAAAATGGAAAAAAAATCTTCTCTTGAAAATAAATTACTTACTATTTCTAAACTCGGAATTCTATAAGAGAGAAAAAACAGTGATGGTAAAATTGGTAGTATTAAAAACAATCATTTATCAGCTCAGCCGATTAATCGGTAATCGGTAATCGACCAATTTGCTTATCGGTGCATCCCTAGTAGTAAGGCAAGAAAACAATGAGTTGTGGCCTTCTCTTCAGCAGAATTGTCCGCCCGCTCAATAAGTGAGCCCTAAAAATTTCATCTATGACATACCAGTTTTAAGGTTAAAAACGTTAAAGGCTAACAGGTTATACCCCAGGTAGCACAAAAAATGTTTAAACGTTTTATGAACGTTTTTAATCGGTTGTTACAACGTTAATAACCATTTTACAACCTTTAAAAAACGAAGTGTGCTACTTGGGTACTATTCTTTAACCTTGTAGAAATGAGTAAAAAACAGTCGAATTTCAAGAACATTTGAGATACTCAATTTTTCTTCATAGAAGAACATTTATCTTTCCTCCACTTCATGTATTTTGAAACCCTAGTTTTGGCAAGAATGTATTTAAATAAGTAATAAATATGACCATAATCTCTTGATAAAAATTGAGTTAGTCACTTTACGTGTATGATTACCGAAAAAATATTAGTCAAAAAACAAAAAAAAAAATCTGTTTGACATCTCAATATTTTTAACTGTCAGTTTAAGAATTTGAACGACAACTTTTTTACATTTACCCAGGTAGCACAAAAAACGTTTAAACGTTTTATAAACGTTTTTAATCCGTTGTCACAACGTTAATAACCATTTTACAACCTTTAAAAAACGAAGTGTGCTACTGGGGTAAGCGTAATTTCTATTCTATATATACCAATTTGAAATGAAGTGTCAAAAAATGGTCAAATATTTATATTTTAAGGCCCAATATAATTTTTCAGAAAAGAAATTCTGCACAAGTTTGTATTTTACTTTATAAAACAAGGCATTGTACATGTTCTGTAAAAATTGCATGCAAAAATATTGTTTACTTATTAAAAAATATTTTTACATCCAATTTTTACAGAACATGTCCAACACTAAACTTCAGTACGAGAGATATCATGGGTGTAATATTTAAAAAGCACACACACGCACATTGAGGTAAACGGCTTTTTAAGTTATATTTACGGTAAATTATATTAAACAGCTCGGACAAAACTTTGCGGAGTCAAAGGGTAATTCCATGTAAATGTCAACCTAGACATGGTTTTTTCATCCTTCAATATATATATCTTGTGATACATCATTTTAAAGATAAATTTTCAAATTTTTAGAATTCAGCATAAGTTTTTACAAAATATTACTCCAAACCCCTGAAAAATGGCTGTAAAGATCACATATGCAATTACCCAAAACATCGCATATTTTTCTAACTTTTCACATTCATATACAATTAAAAAAAGTGCAAATAATGATGAATTTTTTTTTAATTATTGAAGAATGATTCTTTTGCTTTACATAAATGTATATATTTTTTTGTTTTGTCATAAAATGAATATTGCAAAGTTAATGGGTATTCAGTCTGATTTACTTGTTATGTTAGTCACAAAAACATGAATTAATTCAGTTATTCCCTTCTAGAAAGAAAATTTTTTATATTTTTTCCCCTGATCTCTTCTATGGGATGGGTACAGTTAGATCGATAAGATTGTTCATAAAGAATTTCCTTTTTTATGGCCATAGGACTTGTGACTAACATAACATCACTGTGTGTGACTAACATAACACGACTCTTTAAGAAATACTTAAATCTTAAATAAACAATTTATTTTAGAAACAAATTAATTTATCGAACATCTTATTTTAAAGAAATTAGTGTGACCATATATACTACAGTAATTCATTTTAAAAACAGTTCTTTTAATAGTAAACTTGGAGTCGAAATTTTAGGCTGTAATTTGCGACGCAAGTAAGCACTCGGCATACAAAGTCAACATCTTCAACGAAAGAATTTTAAATTATTTTATAGCTATATGCGGGATCGAAGTGCAATTAGTTTTTCTATGAACATATGGAGCTGCTGCTCATTTTAAAAACATATATGACCCTAACTGCCTTCAGCATCTACAGGTCATGGAGTTTTATGAAATTAGATCACGGAAAGTGCCCACATGTATAGCACAACGTGTGGAGCAGCGTTTTACATGGGCAAACTTTGGAAATTATGCAAAGGAATTACTTCAGTAATAAAAAAAACAAGAATTGAAGATAGACTGCTTATTTTTGAGTGAAAGTGACAAGGCTGAAAAGAAAGAGCTAGACTTGTTGTTTGAAAATGGGAATCCCCATATAAGTTTTTCGGTAATAATGATATGCTGTAAATATGGAGAAATTTAAAATTTGTTTATAAAAAATACAGGGAATGATATCCCAAGAAAAGAAAAAAAAATTTTTAAAGAAATTGTGTAGAAGACGAAGCCGCTGATGATTTTGAAGTAGATTCTCCCGGACTGTTCCGAGATACAAAAACTAAGATAGTGGGTAATTTTATTGTGGTGGTATTTACCTCTTGTAAGGTTAAAAAGAAACATGATAGGCAGGTTTTAAACATGAATAAAAATGATTATAAAGTTCTCTTTGAGAGAAAAAGCTCTGAGGCAACCTTTGTGTTTCCCACAAATGAGAACAAATTTTGGATTTAAGGAATTCAAATTTCGAAAGTCTTGTCGCAAACATCTGTAAATTCCCGCAGACAATATTACTTTAAATACAAAATTGAACTGGAAATTTTGTTTACAGGTAAACATGTGTGTTAATCTTCAATAAAATCTTGTTTGCATTCTAATATTTGTATTAATATTACCTGTAATACACTTAAAGTAAATGTGTAATCGTGTGTTATGTTAGTCACGTTATGTTAGTCACAGGCAAGTTTTATTAAAGTACTACTTTTTGCAATATTATTTAAAATATATGTCAAATTTAAAATTATTAATGTGAAAACAACATTTCACATAGATACTATCACGGGAAAAATAACAATTTTATGGTTTAGTTTTAGAGAATTGTGTTGATGAATTTAGTACAAAATTTTGAGGGTTGCAAATCTGTTATGTTAGTCACGTTGATCAAAATGTCCCCTAACTCCCCAAAATGAAAGTAATATTATTATTTTTGTATATTAACCCAAACAACTCATCTATGCGGGGAAGAATAACACCTTGTTTTTGGTATTGTAACAAAAATAAGGCTCACACACAGAAAATAAGATTAAAAATTTATTCTAACTGTTATGTTAGTCACAATGGAATTACCCCAAAACTTTTCGAAAAAAACGTCATGAGTATATTTCTTCGCGTGAATGAAATAACAGTTCTTGAAATTATTATTATTACTATTATTTTCAATTTAATGTTAACAAAATAAAATCTTTACCATATGCATATATTTGATTTTAAATAATCAAAAATTCAATTTCAAAAGAAAGAAATGTTAAATCAAGTGTTAAGAAAACTAAAACAAACATTCTTGGTTTTGGTATAATATTAGAGTAAAAATTTTAACCTATTTTCTTTCTACGTTTTGCAAACTTAATTTTAAAAATTGAGTGAAATGTATGTTAACTTATAAATTTTTATTAAAATTAAAACTTCAATTATGAATTTAAATTGAAAAACTCAAAGAATATTTATTTTTTTAGTTAGGGGCAAAAAAATTTAATTTAAGAAACGTTAAAGTTTAAAAGCTGTAATTTTTTGCTCGTTCAGTTTGTGAAAAAAAATATTTTTTACGATGAATGAAAATTTAATTCATTAAATATTTAATTGACTATCGAGTAATTTTCTATCAAAAGTTAGTTCGATAGAAGTTTTAATTTATTCATGAGTACCAAACTAAACAATAACCCCTCCCCAAAATAGTCTACCTTTTCACTTGCTAAGTTCTAAGATGGCAAAGTTATAGACAAGAGAAGTTTTGCACCTGTGAAGTTTTATACACACGAAGTTATGATTCTGCGATATTTTCACCCCCAACCTCATGAAGAGATCCAAATAAAATGGGAATTTTTGCTAGGGATGCACCGATAAAATTGGCCGATTACTGATTGTCGATTAATCGGTTGTTGATAATCGGCCGATTTATCGGCTGAGCCGATTAATGATAAGGATGATTGTTTTCAATACTACCAATTTTACCATCACTTTTTTCCGTTTTTTCTCTCTTATACTATTCTGAGTTTAGAAAGATTAAGTAATTTGTTTCCGAGAGCAAATTTTTCTTTTTACTTTCCTAATTTTCACAAAATTATTTGAATAGTTTATCAAATCTCTGAGAACTAATTTTCATATTATTGTCAATATATCATTGACAATAATATATCATTGTTATTACATTAACACATTGTTAATTATGTTAATTCGACATACAAATTCAAAAAAAAAGGAGGGGAGGAAAAAAGGTCTGTGGTGAACACTCCAATTAAGGAGTACTTTTAATTTTTTAATAATTAGTAACAATTTAATTCAAGACTTTTAATCTTCGTGAAAATTAGATTTTATCTGAAAGCACTGTACTAAGGAGAAAACTTTTGCCACATGAAAAATGTTACAACATTGTCTATGTATATTCAATCAAAGTAGGAGAACTAATTTATTAAAAACTTAATATCAACTGTGAAGATTATTATTACTGTTAATAAAATTATTCACCATAGTTTCTTAGTGAAAGTATACTTTGAAGAATAATATTTTTAAAATATTTCTTTGGCCGATAATTTGTCCCAATTTGCCGATTATTAATAATCAGCAAATTTACCGATTATGGCCAATTAATCGGTACTGCCGATTAATTGGTGCATCCCTATTTTTTACGATCATAATTTAAAAATACTTACGATCATAATTTAAAACAATTGTCCACATCAGTGCTGCCCAACCTACTGTTCGCGGGTCATATGAGGTCCACGAAGCTAATGCAACCTATTCAAGTTCATTACGTTTAACACTGTTAATTGTAAACTATAATCTGGAACCTTCCAAAACAACAGATCATTTTCATTCGGTATTAAGAATGATCGTATCGAATTTAGAGTCAAATAGCCAGAAATAGGTTTGTTAAAATTTATACAAACTTGTTTTATTAACGAAATATGCATGTAATATTGATAGCAGCAGTTTTTTGGTTTGTTATTTTCTTTCCTTTTCCATACTTTCGCATGTTATCTAACGACAAAAAAAAACATGTATTTTGTCTCGAAATAAGGTTTTCAAATTAAAAAAAAAATGATCGGGCACCAGTGATCTTTGAACTTTTGATAGCAGAAATAGTGCGACCGTTGCGACGTACACCATAAATTCTTGAGAAATTCTGCAGACTATTGCAAAGTAGGAGGCGAGGAAATAAATAAAATTTATTAAAAGCAGTTCACTTTGTGTTAAAATGAGTAAAAACCCGAAAAAGCGACGTTTAAAAACACAAATAGGTGAAGTTAAAATTGGCGAACATGTTTCAAAAGCCTAAAGCTTCCTTCTTCAGCGCCAAGCAAGAAATGGAAAGAAACAAAGTGCCGGGAGAGTTTAAATAGCAAAGGAGCAAAAGCTAGGCCAATCAGGTGTCAGCGTGTGCCGAGTCCTGATTTGGCGTTGCGTTGTCAGAAAATTTAAAAGCATGAAGTAAAATTGGCGAGATGTGTGGAACTGCAAAGGATTCGTTACAAATATTACTTAAATTTTTATGAACATGAAAGGCTTCTAAGAAATCCAACTCGCCAACAGTTGAAGGTCTGCAAATAATTTTAGCTTCGGAGAAAACAAATCTATGGCCCATTTCCCAACAGTGTTTCGCGATTGAGGATTTTGAGAGTTCTTTCTTTTTAACATAATTTTCATGTTCCTTTAACCTAAATTTTAGCGCCCTTCGGGTCTGTCCGACGTAACCAATTTGACATTCACATTTTATGTGATAAATGCCCCACTGATCAAATGGTTGGATGGGGTCTTTTAACTTGGAAAAAGTTAGTTTGTTGATGGGTCTGTAAATGACATGAAAATCGAACTTGCTGAGTATTCTGGAAATGCGAGGAGAGATTTTTGAATAAAATGGTAAGACAACGAAATTGGTGGAAGGAACACTGGGTTTTTTGTGGGATGCACTGCGGTTCGAAAGTTTATTATAAGCATTGTCAATGATTTGATAAGAATAACCTCTGTCAACGGCCACACTCCTTAAGAAATTAAGTTCATCATTGAGAAGTGATTTGTCGGAACATATATTAATAGCGCGGTTAACAAACGTGTAAAAAGCAGACATTTTTTGTTTTATGGGATGACAGGAGCGAGAATGTGGAGGAAGACAAACAGCAAATGGTTTTCGGTAAACGGTAGTGGAAAATTGGTTATTGTTTTTTGAAATGAGTACGTCCAAAAAGGGCAAAGAATTATTACTTTCAAGTTCGGCAGTAAACTGAATGTTGGGATCAATGGAGTTCATTAAATCAATAACCACAGGAACTATTTCCGCTGTGCCG